>BGKB01000287.1:0-58988 GCA_003116975.1 Aurantiochytrium sp. KH105 | reverse complement strand
TTTTTTCTATTTCAACATGGGCTGTTTCTCCTGAGAAGGCACCCGGGGTGCATTTTATTTTCTATTTCAACATGGGCTGTTTCTCCTAAGAAGGCACCGGGGGTGTTGTTTTTTTTCTATTTCAACATGGGCTGTTTCTCCTGAGAAGGCACCTGGGGTGCATTTTTTTTTCTATTTCAACATGGGCTGTTTCTCCTGAGAAGGCACCCGGGGTGCATTTTTTTTTCTATTTCAACATGGGCTGTTTCTCCTGAGAAGGCACCGGGGGTGTTGTTTTTTTTCTATTTCAACATGGGCTGTTTCTCCTGAGAAGGCACCCGGGGTGCATTTTTTTTTTCTATTTCAACATGGGCTGTTCTTGCTGAGAAGGTACCGGGGGGTACGTTCTTGGGACGTACTTTGGTTGTTCGAGGTGGATGCGAAGGGAAGTGGTGTCCACTTAGGGCATTCCAAAGGACGTTCACTCAGAGCATTCCAAAGGACGTTCACTCAGAGCATTCCAAAGGACGTTCACTCAGAGCATTCCAAAGGACGTCTACTCAGATCATCCCAAAGGACGTCCACTCAGATCATCCCAAAGGACGTCCACTCAGATCATCCCAAAGGACGTCCAAAGAGGGCATTTCTTCTCGTTTGTTTGGCGAGAGGAAGGAAAAATCAAGAAAGGGTTAATCCCCCCATCTGAGTTGTAGGGGTCCCAATTTGCTTTTTTCTATAAGGGGGGGGGTGGGGTGCTTTGCTTCACTCTTCTCTCTGTTGCTGTCATGCATTGCTTCATCTTCATCTTCTACTTCTTCACCTTCTCCTTCTTCTTCTTCTTCTTCTTCTTCTTCTTTATTGATGATGATTTCATTGTTCTTCTATTCTATTCTATTCTATTCTATTCTATTCTATTCTATTCTATCTGTTGTTGTTGTTGTGTTTTTTGATCTGTGTGACGGTCGACGAGGGTGATGGTCGGTGTGGCGCTTGAGGTTAGTTAGGCTTAGGCAAGCGTGGTGCCTTGGTGTATGGCTGGCTAGCTGTTTGGCATGTCCCCTTGTGATGTGAGAGGTGTATTTGCGTTGCGTTTGTCCATTCGTCGCTGACGCTCCTGTCCTGAAAAAAAGTGGCCTATTTTTTTGATTCGATTTAGACCACTTTTAGACCTAAGTAAAAAAAGTGTGAATTTGGAAGTTTTGATTAGGGCTGCGGGGTAAAAAGTGTGCATTTGTAAGTTATTTGATTGGAGGTGCGGGGTAAAAAGTGTGCATTTGTGAGTTATTTGATAGGGGTGCGGGTGAAGGTGCGTGCGTTTATGGAAGCGATGGGTCTTCCTTTGGGTAGTTGCGGGAGTGTTGCGCGTTGTCTTTTGGTAGGTTGGGGTTCGTTTTGGAAGTCGCGCGTCTTCCTTTTGGTAGGTGTGTGTTGTTCCTTTTTGACTTGTGTGAGGGTGAGGTTGGGCTTTCTGAGAGCGGTGTAGGCGTGTGTGATGGAGGAGACGGTCTTTTCGAGGGCGAGGTGGTAGACGTTGTGGGCGATGAGAGCCTCGTCGTGGTAGAAGGGAAGATGTGTGATGGCGTTTTTGTTGCCCATGCGCGCGGCTGCGAGCTGAAAGTAGAGCCTCTGTGAGAGGAGGGCTGCAACGAGGCGGAGGGTGGTCAAGGAATCGGCGCGGACCCTGGCCTTGTGCTCTGTGGAGGCAGGTGCGTAGTGCTCGCGAAAGTCTTTGGGGAGGCGGCCGTCGGTGATGAGCTGGGTGATAGCGGTATCGTAGTTGTCCCTCGCCTTTTGGTCGGTGCTCTGGGCCTTGCAGATGATCTTGTCGACGGTGCGGCCGATGTGCTTGCCTAGCTTGTGCATGCGGCTGACGGTTCTTCGCGTGGGGGCATCCTTGGGGGCATCCTTGGGAGCGTCCCTGGGGGCGTCCGTGGGGACGTCCTTGGGGGCGTCCGTGGGGACGTCCTTGGGGGCGTCCGTGGGGACGTCCTTGGGGGCGTCCGTGGGGACGTCCTTGAGGCCGGCACCGCACTCTTTGATGAGCTGATAGATCTCTGTGCGGGGGAGCGCGTCATCGATGCAAGCGTTGAGTGCCTCGGTGGCCTGGATGAATTTTTTGCAGTCGGCGTGAGCCCTGTTGAGCGCCTGGGTGATGCAGATATGCGCCTTGGCTGCTTGCATGCGCTCGCGGAGGAAGGTATGGGAATGGGTATGATGAGAGTAGAGTGCATTTTCATCGTCCTCCTCGTGGTGGTCGTCTTCTCCGCGCGTGTTGATGCAGTGCGTGAGGTGTCCGAGAGCGGAGTGCAGGGTTTCGTTGAGCTGCGGGAAGTCATCGTGGGCGCGGCGAAAGTCGTGCATGAGAATGTCGGTGATCTCAGCCTCTTTTTTGGCGACGAAGGCCGCGCGCATGATGAAGTCGAGCGCAGGCGCGTGGGTATCGTCATCATCTTCTTGTTGCTCTGGGCTTGTGGATTTTGCGCTGTTGCAAAAGGGCTCGATGAGAGGGAAGATGGTCTGGTCGAAGTCGACAATAGGCGTATCGGTATCGGTATCGGTATCGGTATTGGCAGAAAAGATTCCCTCGGTGGCATGGAGGAGCGAGCGGTGAGCGTTTTGTGCTTTCTCGCAGGTGCTCTCGAGCAGGTCGGTGATCCTTGCGTCGCCGAGCGTCTCGCCCAAGGGAGAGGCAGCGATGGTGCCGGTGGTGAAGGCGACACTCATCTCGCGCGCAAGTAGCGAGAGGCTCCATTGCTCTTTCATTGGCGTAGAGTAGTACGCACTTTTGCGCTTGCACTCTTCCTCCTCTTCGTACACCGAGGCAATGTGAAGCTTGAGGAGCGGACCTGCGATTTCAACGTTATGCTCACCGGCGAGGCCTGCAACGCCAACGAATTGCAGTAGGCGCGCGCGTTGGTAGAGGAGGTGCTTTTCCTCGTACAGGTCGGTGGCGGAATCAGCATCAGAATCAGCATCAGAATCAGCATCAGCATCAGAAGGCGTCCGGTCCTGGCTCGGGTCCTGGAAAAAGAGAAGACTTGTCTTGATAAGCGTCGTGCGCTCTGGGGACGAGAGCATTTTGCACAGGTCCTGAGCCATCCGCTGCGCTTTGGCGACACGAATGGCTTGCCTTTTGAAAAGATCCCGGTACGCTGCACTCCCTTGGTCCAGGACGGTGAGCGCCCAGTGGACCTGCGAGAACGACCTCGGTGCGAAGCTCTCGTCTTGTTCCTTGAGTGGCTTCGGAAGCGAGATGCGCAAGCCAGAGCTGTCGTGCGTCCCAACGCCAGGCTCACCTGCGTAGGCGTCTTCTGGGACGGTCTGGTCCGCACACGCTTGCACCATGGCGGCCAATTTCGCCCCAAGCCAGATGGTGGGCTCCGGCTGCGGCTGCGGCTGCGGCTGCGGCTGCTCCTCATGCTCCGCCTGCGTCTGGACGCACCACTCAAGGAACTTGCTGGTCCTGCTCTCCACAATGTACGTGTTGATCCTTTTCATGCGGTCCTCGGCGCGGCACCGGGCACTCGAGAGCGCCTTGCTGGCACGCACCATGAAGGAAAGATCCCCTCCGCCTTGCATGCCTTCCGCTGCCTCTTGCGCCAGCTCGTGATGGAACCGTGGCGTGGGAATGTGCACACCGTGGTCAAAGTTGTCATGGTCAAACATGGTGCCGACGCGCACAACGAAGGGCGCAGGGGTTCCCGTGCCGGTGAAGGCAAGCGTGCGCTCCTCCTGCTCCTCCTGCTCCTCCTGCTCTTGCATCAACGCGCCGCAGCGGCGGCTGCGGAGCGTCTCCAGCTGCGCTTGCGTATCCTCATGCACAGCACTCTGGGCCTTGCGAGGAGCACCAGGTGCAGCAGGGAAAGCGGAAGCGGCAACCTCCTCCTCAGTCTCCTCCTCCTCCTCAGTCTCCTCGCACAGGCTCAGCGGGGCCATGCGGATGGGCGCAACAGGCGTGCGCGGGCGGGCACTGGCCTTGGGCTCATGCGCAGGAGCCGCAGCACCAGCACCAGCACCAGCACCAGCACCAGCACCGGCATCGTTCTTGGCATTGCCCTTGGACCGTACAGGCGTGCACAGGGCGTCCGAGGGGATGTCCCCGCGGACGTCCGAGGGGATGTCCCCGCGGACGTCCGAGGGGACGTCCTCTTGCTCGTGCTCGTGCTCGTGCTCAGATGCGGAGTCGTACTCGGTGTCCATGTCCATGGCCTCAGGAGCCTCAGGAGCCACGGGAGCAGCCGCCTCAGGAGCCACGGGAGCCACGGGAGCAGCCGCCTCAGGGCTCTTCTTGGCCTTCTTGATCTTGCGCGCAGGGGGAAGCTCGGGAATCTTCTTCGGGTCGATGGAGACGCCAGCGAGACGGGCGCTGCGACGCGTCGGGTAGGCATGTTGCGGCGCACGCACACGCACCGCAGCCTTCTTCTTGTTGTTCTTGTTCTTGGCCTTGCGAGGCGCTTGCACACGAGTGCTGGCGGCCGCCTCGCCATCCCAGTCCTCGTCCGCCTCCGAATCAGAGTCCACATCGCTCAGGGGAGCGTTGATAATCGCGTTCTCGAGCTCAAGAAGCTCGTCGCTCACGACAACAGCAGCCTTAGCCTTGCGCTTGCCATGGTCCTTGCGGGCAGGCGTGGCCATAGCCTCGTGCTGCTCCTGCTGCTCGTGCTGCTCCTGCTGGGGCTGCACCTTGTTCTCGTTCTCGTTCTCGTTCTCGTTCTCTTGATGCTGCACCTCCGCCTCATGCTGCTCATGTACCTCATGCTGCAGCACCTCCTGCTCGTGCTGCTGCTCGTGCTCTTCCGTGGCGGTGAACGCCATGATGCTCTTGATCACCTTGACAATCATTCTTGCTCCTTGTTCCGTAGTAGTGGCAAATGCGTTGCGCACCCTACCTGCTCTCTCTGCTTGCTTGCTTGCTTGCGTGCGTGCGACGACGTTCACTGTCTGCTTCTCTCTGCTTGTTCGGGGGCTGGGGATTTGGTTTTTGATGTCGCGCGAAAAACCTCCTCCGGACCCTCCCCATATTATACATAGGGCACCCTGCGCCACCTTAACCAACTATCAACGCAACCTGCTTAAAATGCTTCTAGTAAGGTGCCTGTGTCGGCCCCCCGCGAAACCGACCACCTTAAACCCTTATCAACACCCTCTCCTTAAAATACCTTTCCTAAGGTGGTCAACTCCTTACACACTTTTCAGCAGAAAAAAAAAACGATGAAAAAGAAAAACATGACACAACAAAGATGAAAGGAAAAGAAACGCACCCGCTGCTTACCTATCTACCAACAACAAACACTACTACTACAATACAACTACTACTTACTTACTATCAACTATTTACTATTTACTATTTACTTTTTATTATTATTATTATTATTATTATTTTTTTTTGATTTGTTTTTTGTTTGGTTGTTTATTGGTTATTGGTCTTGGATTCTTTTTTAGAAGTTGGCTCGTCATTTGAATTTTTTTCGGCGCTGCCCCTACCATAAGTGAAAATCGTTCTTCTACTAGGAGGGAGCTTTTCGAATTTTTTTTTGGCCGCTGCCCCTACCATAAGTGGAAATCGTTTTCTTACTAGGAGGGAGCTTTTTCGATCCTTTTTCACCTAACGTAAAAAAAAATGTTGTCAGTCAACTTTAAATAGCCTGCCTTGCCTGTTCCTGCTTACATATCTACCAACAACAACCACTACTACTACAACTACTACTTACTTACTATCAACTATTTACTATTACTATTTACTTTTTATTTCTATTATTATTTTTTTAGTTTTTGTTGATTTGTGATTTGTTGTTTGGTTTTTCAAGTTAGCCAGGCTCCTCTGTTGATTTTCTTTTTCGGCGCTGCCGCTACCATAAGTGGAAATCGTTCTCCTACTAGGAGGGAGCTTTTTCGATCTTTTCTCACCTAATGAAAAAAAAAAATATTTTCTAGCCAACTTTAAATAGCCTTCTCAGTTGCCTTGCCTTGCCCTCTCGGACGCCCTCCCGGACGCCCCTCAGCGCGCCTCTCAAGTTGCTCTCCCGGACGCCCCTCAGCGCGCCTCTCAAGTTGCTCTCCAGGACGCCCCTCAGCGCGCCTCTCAAGTTGCTCTCCAGGACGCCCCTCAGCGTGCCCTCCAGGACGCCCCTCAGCGTTCCCCACTGCGATTCCCCCCTCACAAAAAACACCTCTGAAACACAATTTTGACGTCCCTCCGAACGACCCGAAGAACATCCCAAAGAACGAGGCCACAACACCCAAAAAAAAGCAATAACAAGCAATAACAAGCAAAAACAAGCAAAAAAAAAACAAAAACTTGCAAAAAAATAAATAAATAACCTAAAAAATTAAAAAAAAAGGAATAACCGACAGAATGCCGTTCAATACGGGAGCCTCCTGCTTCCTCCACGCCCCACACACATGCAATCCTCGCCCATCCCCATATTATCCCTAATTAATTTTCCCCATATTAATCCTTAATTAAACCCGTTCGCGATCAGATTTTTGCATATATGACCCTTACACGGGACAAAATTTTGCAAAACTCCACCCAGCTGCCCCGGAATTCAGGGACCCCAAAATTCTGCTGCCTTTTTGCAGCAAAATGCAAAATTTTGCAAAACCTCGCGAAAAAAAAAAAAATTAGCCCATGCCTTTGTAAAACGTTTTTTACTTATGCTACCCTGTCCATACTGCTCTATAACTTACACTCAATGATTTTTACTTATAGGTCAGTCAACTAACAATGAACGATTTTCACTTATAGGTTGGTTTGGTGCACAACTAACAACAAGCGATTTTTACTTATAGGTTGGGCTGGTGCACAACTATCAACAAGCAATTTTCACTTATAGGTTGGGCAGGTGCATAACTAACAACAAGCAATTTTCACTTATAGGTTGGGCTGGTGCACAACTATCAACAAGCGATTTTTACTTATAGGTGGGTTGGAGAACAACTAACAACAAGCGATTTTCACTTATAGGTTGGCGGGTGCACAACTAACAACAAGCAATTTTCACTTATAGGTTGGCCGGGTGCACAACTAACAACAAGCAATTTTCACTTATAGGTTGGCTGGTGCACAACTACCAACAAGCGATTTTCACTTATAGGTTGGCCGGGTGCACAACTAACAACAAGCAATTTTCACTTATAGGTTGGCCGGGTGCACAACTAACAACAAGCAATTTTCACTTATAGGTTGGCTGGTGCACAACTACCAACAAGCGATTTTCACTTATAGGTTGGCCGGGTGCACAACTAACAACAAGCAATTTTCACTTATAGGTTGGCCGGGTGCACAACTAACAACAAGCAATTTTCACTTATAGGTTGGCTGGTGCACAACTACCAACAAGCGATTTTCACTTATAGGTTGGCCGGGTGCACAACTAACAACAAGCAATTTTCACTTATAGGTTGGCCGGGTGCACAACTAACAACAAGCAATTTTCACTTATAGGTTGGCTGGTGCACAACTACCAACAAGCGATTTTCACTTATAGGTTGGCCGGGTGCACAACTAACAACAAGCAATTTTCACTTATACTTTAAAAAGTTGTTCCTCTGCGCATCCTCCCGGATGTTCGGAGAGTTGTTCCTCTGCGCATCTTGCTCCTCTGCGCATCTTGTTCCTCTGTGCATGTTCCTGCGCTTGTTCCTACACAATTCTGCACCAGTTCCCGGAATTCCGGCTAGTTGTTTACGTCCTAAGACGCCCCTCGGGCGCACTAAGAACGTCCCCTCGGACGCACTAAGAACGTCCTAAGACGCACTAAGAACGTCCCCTCGTACGCCGTAAGAACGTCCTAAGACGCACTAAGAACGTCCCCTCGTACGCCGTAAGAACGTCCTAAGAGCGTCTTACGACGCCCCTAGGACGCCCTAAGAACGTCCCCTAGGACGCTCTTTTTGTCACTCAAGCTCAGATTAGGCAACGCTCCATATAAATGCTATTGCATCGTCTAAACCATCCTTCGGTGCTTGGTCTTTGCTAGTGGATGCTTACCGAAAACGCTATAACCCTTGATGCCTAACCCTTGGGGCAAACCCAAACACTCAATCCATCAGGCAGTACCCTTTGCATACCCCCACCGCGCACCCTTCGCACACACCCTCTCGCGCACCCTTTGCACACCCCTCACCGTACAATGTCGATTCTTTGGGCTGACATTGTTGAAGAAGAGGAGCAGGAGCAAATGCAAGACGACCAACCCAAGGCACTTGAGTTTGACGGCCCCTCGGCCTCGTCTTTCTCAGACTCTGGCTCGGGCTCTGACTCGGGCTCTGACTCGGGCACTGACTCGAGCTCATCCGCCTCGTCTGGCTCGGATGACTCCTCGGACGTCCGTAAGGGACAATGTGCGAGCTCTGCATTCACCCCGCACACCTTCCGCGTGGCACCTGGTCGCGAAGACCGTGTCAAAGCCGTGCGCAGAAAGATCTTAGCGGCTCGGGAGAAGAAGCGCAAGGCTCGTGCGAGTTGCCTCGAAGACTTCTGCGACTCGAAGCGACGTGCCACCGCGAGCGTTGCTCCGTCGATTGGGACCTTCCCAGCACCGTCTCCCCCTGCCTCTCCTGCGCCCTCGGCCTTCTCAGTGCCGGCTGCCCCTGCCAGACCGGCACCTCCTTCCTCTGTCATCTCGAACATTGACGTGCCGTTTGATCCGAGCGGCAGCGTCGTTGTTTCGGTCTTACCGAGTCTTCCTGGTTCCCCAGCACCGTCGGCCTTCTCGGCACCGTCTCCGCCTGCCTCTCCTGCGCTCTCGGCCTTCCCAGCACCGTCTCCCCCGGCCTCTCCGGTGCCGGCTGCCCCTGCCAAACTGGCACCTCCCTCTTCTGTCTTCTCAGACATTAGTGTTGACGTGCCGTTTGATCCGAGCGGCAGCGTCGCTGTTTCGACCTTGCCGAGTCTCCCTGGCTCACCAACGCTCTCAGCCTTCGCAGCACCGTCTCCCCCGGCCTCTCCTGCGCCCTCGGCCTTCCCGGTGCCGGCTGCCCCTGCCAAACCGGCACCTCCCTCTTCTGTCTTCTCAGACATTAGTGTCGACGTGCCGTTTGATCCGAGTGGCAGCGTCGTTGTTTCGACCTTGCCGACTCTTCCTGGCTCACCTGCGGCGGCCTCCATCGCTCCACAAGGATCAGTCTATTGCTTCGGCAAGGGCAAAGGCACCGACTTTGACGACACCATCTCAACCATCGTCAATGCAAAAGGCAATGCAGATGCCGAGAAGCACGTGCACCGCGGTTTTTCGACGGAAGAAAACATTCGCATGTACAGGGAGTTTCGCAAAGACAACGACGAAATGGGCGCGGATGCCTTCGACCTCCAGAAGCACAACCTGCTGGGCACGAGCCGTGCCAGCGTTGCGCCGAGCGTCAACACAAGTCTGGCTCCCGGCTGCTGGAAAATCGATTGGCCCAGCGTGCGCGCCCAGGATCTTGATCTCAATCACTACAAGTCTTTCGGTTCCAAGTTTCTCGTTGGACCGCACGGCAAGTGCTACTTCCATTACAGTGAAGATAGATGTCAGAGAAAGGCCATCCGAGGCGCGGTCAATGGCTTGTTCTACGTCTGTGGCAAGCATGGTGGCCACCCCCAAGTTTGCAATGTCAAGAACTGTGGCAAAGAGGTCAGAAGCCTCAGCTCACGCCAGTGTAAAGACCACATGCGCAAGTCGACCGTTGACGCCTACAATGATCCCCGCAACGCGCTCTGCTTGCACCTCAAGACCATGGTAAATGATGCCGGACAAGAAGAGCTCTGTCAGCTTCAGGATGGAAGATACATTCTGGACTGCTACGAGAAGCGCCTCACCGAAGGCAACAAAAAGATCTCGCAGTACTGCCAGAAACACCACAGTGTTGCTGCGATGCAATGCAACTATCTTCATGGAGACTACTCGCCATGTACGAACACGCGCCACCAGACCAACACGTGTTGCCTCCAGCACATCCAAGAGAAGATGTATGCACTCAAATTGGCGCCCAGGAACGACATTGTCAAAAACAAGGTATGCTGGCGCGACCTTGACCTTGACAGAAGCACAATATCTCCTTCACTTGCCAAAATTCTCGACAGAGGCAAGCAAATCGATGCGCAAATTCAAAAGGACCGGTCCAAGCCTAAATTTGAAAAGATTCGTTCATAATCATATTGCAGATCAAAATCAAGTCATGGTGCTGCCCAAGGCATCCTCTGGGCGTCCCAAGGCGTCCTCTGGACGTCCCAAGGCAGCTTCTGGGCTGTCTCTGGGCGTCCCAAGGCAGCTTCTGGGCGTCCTCTGGGCGTCCCAAGGCAGCTTCTGGGCATCCTCTGGACGTCCCAAGGCAGCTTCTGGGCGTCCTCTGGGCGTCCCAAGGCAGCTTCTGGGCGTCCTCTGGGCGTCCCAAGGCAGCTTCTGGGCATCCTCTGGACGTCCCAAGGCAGCTTCTGGGCGTCCTCTGGACGTCCCAAGGCAGCTTCTGTGCGTCCCAAGGCGTCCTCTGGACGTCCCAAGGCAGCTTCTGGGCATGCTCTAGACGTCCCAAGGCATCCTCTGGAGGTCCCAAGGCACCCAGCCTGCAACACGTTCGTGCACTATCCTAACATGGTCCTGCACTACCCTAACATGACCCTAACCTACCCTAACATGACCCTAACCTACCCTAACATGACCCTACACGGAACTGCGACGGAACTACGACGGAAACATCGAGCGGGTATGCTCGAGGAACGTTCGGGGAACACCCGAGGAACGCCCACGGAACGTCTTAGGAACGTTCCGTGAACGTTCCGCCATATAACAGTAATCTGCTTTCGAGGTTCCAGAAGTTCCAGGGGTTCCAGGCGTTCCAAAAGTCACCATACTCATACACGTCGGGCGCTGTGACATTTGCAGCGCCATTCGATTGAGTTCAAATGAGGTGCTGTGACATTTGCAGCGCAATTCGATTGAGNCCCCCCCACTCCCGGAGCTTTCACTGATACACTAAATATGTCACTCCATCATTCCATAATAATATAATTCCATCACAATGCAACGATTCCTTGTCAGATGAAGTATTACTATTGTTAATATGGGAGAGTGGGTCTTACTTGAAGCAATTTTACACCACCCCCCCCACTCCCGGAGCTTTCACTGATACACTAAATATGTCACTCCATCATTCCATAATAATATAATTCCATCACAATGCAACGATTCCTTGTCAGATGAAGTATTACTATTGTTAATATGGGAGAGTGGGTCTTACTTGAAGCAATTTTACACCACCCCCCCCCACTCCCGGAGCTTTCACTGATACACTAAATATGTCACTCCATCATTCCATAATAATATAATTCCATCACATCCAAAACATTTCTTTGTGAGATGAAGAATTACTATTGTTAATATGGGGGAGTGAGTCTTACTTGGAGCTTTTTTTACACCACCCCCCCACTCCCGGGACTTTCACTGATACACTAAATATGTCACTCCATCATTCCATAATAATATAATTCCATCACATCCAAAACATTTCTTTGTGATATGGAATTATATTATTATGGCAAGGTCTTGTTTCAATTTTCCTTGTGACCGTTTAAATTAATCGTTTTCGTTGATTTGATTTGGGCCTGTCAGCAGAACCATAACAAATGTGCACCATGGACTACCCTTTCCCTTACGATTCTCATACTGTGGAGGTGATTTGGAGGGAAACCAAGAATGATAATGCAATGAAGTNTGAAGCCCTGTGACATTTGCAGCGCCATTCGATTGAGTTCAAATGAGGTGCTGTGACATTTAAAGCGCCATTCGATTGAGTTCAAATGAGGTGCTGTGACATTTAAAGCGCCATTCGATTGAGTTCAAATGAAGCCCTGTGACATTTGCAGCGCCATTCGATTGAGTTCAAATTAAGTCTTGTGACATATCTCGCGCAGCGAAAAATTCCAATTCAACCAAACCTGAAATAAGAGAATCAAGACAAACAAAGATGACCAGCACCGGATGCAAGCGCGCAGCGGACGCTCAGATTGAACGTACTGATAAAAAGCACAAGATCACTGATATCAAGTACCATGACAACTCTAGGGGACTCCGCAAAACCCCTATTTTGGACGTGGACATTGACATCTTTCAAGGCGAATCCATCGATTACAATGATCCCAAGTATCCTCCGTATCGCAGCCTTGTCCTCTTCTCCGACAAGAACGTGAGGGCGTTGATCGACCATTGGCTCTGTGGTGGGAAGTTTGATCTTTCGGGTTTCGAACGTTTCAACCCTCACTTGGAAGACTGGGCAGACAACCTGGATCCCGATTCGTTGGATGGAACGCACGAATTTGAGAGGATCCCTCTCAAGGACGTTCCTGTGGGAAGTCCCGAGTACTTTCGCGAGCTCGTCTATGATGTGTACCAAGAGCAGGCTGAACGCAAGGATGCGTTTCTCAACGACCAAGAAGTCAAGAAGCTCGCCTCTGTGCGCAACTTGCTTGATCGGAGCCTTGTTGGTGATGACAAGGAAGCTAATGAATTTTTCAGTAGCTTCATGTGGCTCATCAAGGATCTCGTCGATGTGCTCACTACCATGGGTAATGTCTATGACCTGGCGGGCGACAAATTGGATCGGCATCACGTCAAAGTATACTACGCTGAAGACGTCAAGCGCGCTGCTTGCGAAAAATTTGAAATTTCTGATATTGAATGGCCGTCATGCTTGGACACGATACAGGACGAAGACAAATAAAAACATTTTCAAACTCTTTTTTAATGTGTAATCACTATATTTCTCTTTATTAAATTGCTATTGCCATTCATTCAGCGTTGCGACATTTACGGCGCCATTCGATTGAGTTCAAATGAAGTCTTGTGACATTTACGGCGCCATTCGATTGAGTTCAAATGAAGTCTTGTGACATTTACGGCGCCATTCGATTGAGTTCAAATGAAGTCTTGTGACATTTACGGCGCCATTCGATTGAGTTCAAATGAAGTCTTGTGACATTTACGGCGCCATTCGATTGAGTTCAAATGAAGTCTTGTGACATTTACGGCGCCATTCGATTGAGTTCAAATGAAGTCTTGTGACATTTACGGCGCCATTCGATTGAGTTCAAATGAAGTCTTGTGACATTTACGGCGCCATTCGATTGAGTTCAAATGAAGTCTTGTGACATTTACGGCGCCATTCGATTGAGTTCAAATGAAGTCTTGTGACATTTACGGCGCCATTCGATTGAGTTCAAATGAAGTCTTGTGACATTTACGGCGCCATTCGATTGAGTTCAAATGAAGTCTTGTGACATTTACGGCGCCATTCGATTGAGTTCAAATGAAGTCTTGTGACATTTACGGCGCCATTCGATTGAGTTCAAATGCAGTGCTGTGACATTTTACGCGCCATTCGATTGAGTTCAAATGCAGTGCTGTGACATTTTACGCGCCATTCGATTGAGTTCCAATTGCACCCCCCCCCCACTCCCGGAGCTTTCACTGATACACTAAATATGTCACTCCATCATTCCATAATAATATAATTCCATCACAATGCAACGATTCCTTGTCAGATGAAGTATTACTATTGTTAATATGGGAGAGTGGGTCTTACTTGAAGCAATTTTACACCACCCCCCCCCACTCCCGGGGCTTTCACTGATACACTAAATATGTCACTCCATCATTCCATAATAATATAATTCCATCACATCCAAAACATTTCTTTGTGAGATGAAGAATTACTATTGTTAATATGGGGGAGTGAGTCTTACTTGGAGCTTTTTTTACACCACCCCCCCACTCCCGGGACTTTCACTGATACACTAAATATGTCACTCCATCATTCCATAATAATATAATTCCATCACATCCAAAACATTTCTTTGTGATATGGAATTATATTATTATGGCAAGGTCTTGTTTCAATTTTCCTTGTGACCGTTTAAATTAATCGTTTTCGTTGATTTGATTTGGGCCTGTCAGCAGAACCATAACAAATGTGCACCATGGACTACCCTTTCCCTTACGATTCTCATACTGTGGAGGTGATTTGGAGGGAAACCAAGAATGATAATGCAATGAAGTATCCATCATCGTGGATGATCCACAAGTTTTTGAACGAGGGAAAAACGTCGACCTTGAGTCCTCGTATTAGAGCGCTTGCGGTTTGCATTTTGATGATGCGCGGAGTTGAGGGTAATCACCTTGGGCAGAATTTGTGCGACAGTCTGACCAAAGAAGATATGCACGCTGTGTTCAATGCGTGTAAAGAACTGTGCTTTCCAATATTGGGATTTCGTCTTTTTTTCCTTCATCTGCAAAAGAATTGGGTTGCACCCACGACGAAGTGCCATCTTCTCGAGTTAATGAGTTTCGACAGAGAAGCTTGGTCATCTGCCGTGCGTGCCAAAGATATTTTTGTTGGTGCAGATGCCCAATTTCCAGAGTTCCCAGACGCTGCTTGTTTAGAGTCGCAAGCTCCATTTCCATCTGGCACAACAATATTGGGAGACCCTGAGCTTGCGATGAACCAGATCACGAAAGCAATTGACGCTGGTGCGACACGAACAATAACTTTGTGTGAGATTTCGATTCTGAATGGTGTTGTCAGTAGTGATCGGTCATGTCCATCGGTTGGAATTCTCCTCGCGCAATATCATGCAGTGTCTCTGCCTATTTTGAGATTCATTGCATTGCCAATATCTGAATAAGAAAACAAATAATAAGTTTCATTTAATTAGAAAATAGTTCATGTCACAGTTTGCGAAAACTTTGTCGAAGTTTGTGACACAACATTGCACTTCGTGTGACACTAGCATTTTCTTGAAAGCAATCGATGTACGCAAAACCGAAACGAGCAAGCAAAGGAAACGAGCAAGGATGGTCGGGTTGTTCGACAACGACGAGGAGAAGTTGCGTCAGATTCTGGCCAACGTTGAGAAGGGGATCAAGGTGGAAGGTCTGACCTATGAGTCCATTCTTCATCCATTGATGTTGAAAGCGGAATGGTCGAGTCCTGCGATGCGTTCGATGGCCTTTTGCATTCTTATGCAGCTGGGTGTGAATGGTCGTAGATTGCCGCAGCAGCTTTGCGATGGACTCAGGAAGGTGGACGTGGTTCTCATCTTGGAAATTTGCAAAGACAGTGCTGATGCAGTTTACATGTACACTCTTTTTGCTTCCCAACTGCAAAAGGCCTTTGTGAAGCTTTCCATCAGGTCTATCATTCTGAAGTGGGCTTGTCTGGAGAGGCAGGCGTGGGAAGTTCTCGGGACGACCAAGGATCTTTTTGTGGGCCCGGAAGAGGAATTCCCACCTTTCCCTGGAAGCACTCCTCCGCCTGTTGAGCAGACTCCTTTTCCAGTCTTGTGTTTCAAGGGCCGTGAGTACAGTCTTCCGATTGGAAGAATTCGGTGGGCTCTCGACAAGTATAAAGATCTCTCGGGTGAAGATCATGTGTCGTTGAAGGCTTTGGTGGATGACTTGACTGAGTCGGGGTGGGGTGCGCAGACTGGTGTGGTCTCTGGTGAGGAGGTTGTGGTGAAATACCTTATCGATGGTATCAAGGTGAACGAACTCTTCAGGGACCATGACCTTGTGGAGCGGATTTACCCAATTGCTATCAAGATTGGTTATCGCGACCTGATTACATACTGCGAGGTTTGTCTCCTGGAACTTGGTCTTCGCAATCCTTATCGTGTGGGATGTGCCATGCAAAAAATCACCTGTCCGGGTCCCATTCTCAAGCATGCTGCAACACTTACTAAGTTTCACTAAGATATAACTGATAGATCATTCTTTCGCGCATTCTTTCAATCAACTTTTTCGTTGCTCGTTTTTTGTTTGGTCACAAGAATTCACCATTTGTTTAATTGTGACAAATGCCTATTTGTTTATTTATTTTAAATTGTGACAAATGCCTATTTGTTTATTTATTTTAAATTGTGACAAATGCCTATTTGCGGTGACATGTTTATTTATTTTAAATTGTGACACCATCCGGCTGTTGCTGCTCGGGCTTGGACGCTTCGATGAGCAAAACCTGAATGAGTCTAACAAGATGGAAGTCAATGCAGACAACATGAAGCAGCTTTGGTATAAGTGCAAGGAGAAGCCTGTCTCTCCAATTGAGAGTCCGGCATGGGAACTGGTGCGCAAACATGTGGATTTACCGGGAGCAACAACGGCAACGACTCGAGCCCTAGTTGTTTGTATCCTTCTGCACATGGGGACACAGAGAAAGTTCGTGGATCAAAGTCTTTGTGATAGTCTCACGAAGCAAGAGATCCACCAGATTCTTTCTCTTTGCAAGGATCACTGTGATTCCAAAGTGATGTTGAACAATTTTTTCATTCAAATGGGAATGAATTATTTGTCTCCTTCGACAAAATGCCACATCCTATTCTTTATTTGTTCCGACGAAGAAGCGTGGGATGCAGCCGAAGTCATCAAGGATGAGTTTGTTGGAAAGGAGAGCATCTATTTCGGTTTTCCGAAACGCATCACAGGTTTCGGCGACCAGGTGCGTCTTTACGGGACCACTGAGAGAATCTTGAACGACCCTCAGCAAGCTCTGCACAACATAACGAGAGCAATCTCTGCAGGCGATTTCGCCACAGCAACCATTTTCGAAATATCTCTTCTTCGCCACGTACTCGACTGTTGCGAGAAACCGATCTTTCTTTCGAAGTTCGTCAAACATTACAAGAACAATCACATGGCGCTACCCATACTAAAACACATAACAGCTGAAGCCAAGTTGCTCTAAGTTTATTTTTTTTTCTTTGAACGTCTTCTTTAAGGTCACTGTGGACGTCCCCTTGGACGCCCCCTTGAACGTCCCAGGGGCGTCCCCTTGAACGTCCCCTTGAACGTACGGATGGACGGACGGACGGACGGACGGACGTACGTTTATGCATGTGACCAATCTTGTGACTAAAATAAAATTTCACGGTGCTCTGGTCGAGCTAGAATCAGCAGAACAGAAACCAATCGAGTTCGACAGTACAAGACAATGACAGGTATGGCAATGCCTGCGTATGATGCTGAACAAGAAAAGTACTACGATGAAGTGGAAGAGGAGGAGCCGGATCTTGTGTCTACGTGGCGTGAACGTACAATGGAGCAGAAGATGCAGGATCTCGAGCTGAACATGGCCATAATTTTTATAGATCAGGATGATTGGGATGAAAGCGAAATCACTGAGTTGAAGGCCATCGAAAGTGCGCTGGCATTGGTTGAACCAATCCGCCTTCTTGTTGAGTCAGACTTTGCGCAAAAAGACTTTGGGCATCCATTAGTGAACAAGCTTATGACGTTCGTCGATCTGCGCACGAGACCTATTGAAGAAACGAGAGAGCATGGATTTCCAATGTGTCAACATCTGGCGAAATACTTACTCGAACAGCATCCGGATGCAAAAACAAATCGACTTCTATGCGCAAAAGCCATCTTGAAGTATGCCAACGAACAATGAAGAATTTGCATAACAATGTAGAAAAGTAGTCACTTCATCCGCGTAGATAAACAGCACGTCACGATATGGTGACCACATGGACCACGTTTCGACAAGAGATCACCATTGGCAAAGCAATACCGCTTTAGCCTAATAAAATGTCAGAATATAATGCACAAGAAGAGAAGTACTATCTCTTTGAGAATGAGGAAGAGACGTATGGAGACTCGAAATCTGTCTCTGCGTGGCGTGGTCGATCAATGGAACAAAAGATGAAAGATCTAGAGAAAAACATGGGCTTCATGTTTGTTGGTGAGTACGAGTACGAATGGACAACTGATGAGCTCATAAAAGTAAGTCAACTTGATCCGAATCAGTTGGCTGAATGCATTAGAGCATACGCCGAATCCGATTTTCGTCATGATGATGTTTGTGGACCATTATTGAACAAAATCTTGGAATTCGTTAATGTTTGTGCAATGCCATGGTATCGATCGAGAGAAAGAGACATTCCAATGTGTCATACATTGGCTAAATATCTTCTTGTGCAACATCCAAATGCAGAGAATAACCAACTTCGTTGCGCACAAGCCATAATCAATCCTAAATCATAAAAAAACAGACGCATTTTCTTGTCTTGATAATGTCACAACAAAAACTGGTGGACGTCACAGCTTTTACAAAAAAATGTGACAAATCGTGACACAGATCAAAAACTGGTGAACACAAATATTGTGACATGGTTTTTGCAACAAATTGTGAAACTGGTGACAGGAATTTGACGAGACTGCAAACCAGCTGCTAGCAAAACAGCAACTAAGCCAAGCCAAGCCAAGCCAAGCCAAGCCAAGCCAAGCCAAGCCAAGCCAAGCCAAATTCAAGACAATGACCGTGATGTCGGTGCCTGCGTATGATGCTGACAAGGAGATCTACTACAAGGACGCGGATGAACAGGAAGACAACCAGGACTCTGTGTCTTATTGGCGTGAACGTACAATGGAGCAAAAGATGAAGGACCTCGAGCAGAACATGGGTTTCATGTTCCTCAATGACAACGAGGATAGTTGGGACGAGGAGAGCATGCAGAAGCTGAAGGCAATGCCCTCCATCGCATTGGCTGAGCCCATCCGTCTTCTTGCTGTCTCTGACTTCACGCAGGAAGACTTTGGGGATGACCTCTTGAACGAAGTCATGCTGTTCGTGAGGATGTACACTGAACCCTGTGATGAGTCGAGAGACAGTGGCATTCCCATGTGCAGGTACTTGGCGAAATATCTTCTTGTGCAACATCCGGATGCAGGCTCTCACCAAATGCGATGTGCAGAAGCTATTCTTAAATACGCTAAAGACGAGAATAACTAATAATGTTTTTCATGATTCAAAAAAAATGTCTGTCGTGCATTTACAATTCTTCTTCAGTTGATTACGATGTCACAATTTTGTCACACGAACTTCAAATCTGACGCTATTTTTTTTGGACCCATAGTGACCAAAAAAGAATGCAGAAAAAAATGAAATTCTATTTAATTTTTATTTAATTAATATTCTTTGGCAAATCGGACAAGAGTTGCCGCACATTTGTTGCGATTGCTTGGTGCTTCATCATGCATCAGCAGAAGATAGCGCGTGAGATAATGGCATACGACGCAGCCAGCGTCTCTGGTAGATTGATTGGGTTTAGTCAGCATCTTCACGAAATGCATGAGCTTGTCAATTGCAGGACCCATGTTGAACTTTTGACGCCTAAAGTTCGACACGGTCAGCGAGCGAAGACACTCTGCAATCTGATCAATAGAAGTATTCTTCACTTGCTCGATTTCTTCTGTTGTCCATGGTTCAAAATCGTTCTCAGTCATAAACACATACTCCATACAATTGAGTAGATAATCTCGTTTCAACTCCATCGAAACTGTGCGCAAATCAGCCATGTCGTCCTTGTCGTAGACGCATTCGTCCGGGCGCTCGCCTTCCAGATAGTAGCTCTCTCTACTCGCATCGTAAGTGTATGGCACTTTGTTGCTGCTTCTTGTTTGCATGGTTGCTTCGACGTCGTATTCGAGTTTTGCATTCAAGCTTTCTCTTGTGGATGACCGAATGTGTCACAGGAAAAAAATCATCAGAATCCTATTTATGTCACAAAAAATAAAAATGGACAACTATTGTGACATAGCAATTCTTGTGAAATTGGATGGGATGGGCTTTTTTTTTGTCAAATAGAGAGAGAGTGTCAAGTAAAATGTTCGTTGAAATTTGAACCATTGCTTATTTATTTTAAAATATTTTTAGCAAATTGGAAACAGGATTGGTTGGCTCCATTCGGGGTCTCTCTGGACCATTGCGTAAAACGCGAAGAGACTCTCGTTGACTTTGTTGCCAATGTACTTTGGAAAAGCCTCCTTGCTCGCGTCTTTCACGTTCGCTTTAAAAAACGACAGCACCTGGGACTTGTCGCCATTGAAAGAGTCAAGGTGCAGAACTGCGCGATTGAGCAGCGCATTGTACCAGAATGCAGCGATGCTGCGTAGGATTGGATCTTGCACTCCAATATCTTCCTTGAGTGGCATGCTTTCACTCAAGAGCATTTGCAGAACTGTGTGTCCAACTGCTCTGGCAGGCGATTCCGCGTTGATTTCCACGCGTTCGTTTTCGTTCTTGCCGATCAGTTGAATCGTCGACAGGCTGCCATCGATCATCCTGTGAATCCACTGGTTTCTCTCTTCAGTTGTATTGAAATGCGATGAGATGTCGATATCCGGCTGCACTTGCGCAAACTCGATGAGAAGGTGGTCGTATGGTGTAAGCATGGAGTCCATTTTTTCTGCTTTTTTCCAATGCTTTTTCACTTCACTTGCTCGGTTTCTTCTGTTTTGGATTTGCTGATCTGCCGATTTGCGTTTCGAAGAAAACTGTCACAATATCCATTGCTCTTGTGATAGGTCACATTTCATGACGAATATGTCACAAAAAATTAATTATCGTGTGTGACAAAAACATTTCGCAGAGACAATCACAAAATGGTGACAAAGTTATCCATGGGCAAGTCCAATGCACATGCAAATCACAAACTTCATCGAGCAAAGAAAATCAAAAATGGCGACCATCTCTGCACTGGGGAGCGTTGCCGTAAGTGCTGAGAGCGATAGACAGCTGGTTGTCGTTCTCGCTATGTTTGCGTGTGTTTCGCCCGACGTTGATCTCCCCACGTTGCTTCCTTTGAAGGAAAAGCGCGTTGCATGGGTCAAGTCTGTCGAAGGAGGGCCAGTTGTTTTCAAAGTGCCTTCAAACTTTTCCAAGAAGAAATTCGATGCACACCACATTCGGACCAACCATGCACTTGCTGCAACCATCAACATTCTTTTGGGCCATGTGGTGGGTGATTTTCCGCAGGACGTTGGCGTCTTGGATCCCATTCTCGTCTCCATTTGTATGAAATACAATGAAGCATACAATGCTCATCTGAAAACGTTGCTTGGTTCTGACGATGGAATGCCAATTCTGCAGCGTTTTCCTGAGCTCTGCAAGTCTTCAGAGACAGTGATGGATCTCATTCAGAGCAACGTGGAAAAAACCATGAAAGACATTTACGATAAGAATAGAGAATAAATTGCATAACGTTTCTGCTTTATTTTTCCAATCAATACAAGTCACGCCAATTGATTATTGATTGCTGTGACAAAACAAAGTTGACGAAAAGAAGTAAGTGATATGTATTTTAGTTAGTTGCTTTTTCTCTTAGCCACGCATGGGCTTTCTTTCCATTCACTTGCGCTCTGTGAATAAAATCCTTCTTATCCGTGTCTTGGAGTGAGTTATAGGCACCAAACAGTTCCGTGTATTGCAGCAAGACATCAGAGGGCTCCTCATCAGCGTTCGCGGACGCAAAGAATAAATCAACGTCAAGTGCATTTTTCTCCATGAAAAGTTGAAAGGAATTGACTGCGTCAGCAAACCATTCGTACAAAGCAATGACGACAATGGGCCAGTCAGCATTTGTGCATGGGGAAAACCCAGTTGCTTCCATTGAGATGTTCTTTTCCCACAAACGAATATTTTTGGAAGAGAAGAGTCGACTGACGCTGACGAATTGTTGCATCGTCTCCTTCCAGTTTCGTTCCCAGTCGGGTTCGTCGAGCGGGTAAATCATAGGTCTGAGTGCGATTGTGGAGATGTGTGCAAAAAGTCTGTACTTGTGAATGGTTTGCATGACGGGATTCAACGCCACTTTTTCTGTCATGTTGTACACAGTCATCACTGTGTTGTAGAACATGCGTCTCTCCTGCATATAATTTTCGGTCCATTTGTATTGGAACCTGAAGTGGCGGTTGAAAAGCATGCCTTGCGACGCTCTCACAAAGAGCAGCTTGAGTTTTTGATTCAGATGGCTGAAAATTTCACTCTCATGGACTGACTGTGGAAAAGTCATCACATCGTACTTTGCTTCCAGTGCATTGAATAGTTTGTGAACGCCATCAAGTGATGTTAGTTCAATGTACGATGCGAGAAGGGAAACTGTTTCCTGCAATGTAGAGGCGCGCTGCAGGTCAATTCGAGTTTTAAATTCGCGTAGCATGTACTGGTCGTGATTCGAAAAGGCGAGGGCTTCTGCGCATTGGAGTAAAAAAACAATTTCGTCAATGTACACCTCGCATACGCTCAGCAAGACTGCCTGTATGATTGCACTGACTCCTGCACCTTGGGAAAGCCACTTTAGAAATGCAAAAGGTTGCAATACTGCTGCTTCGAGCATCTCCGCGTGGGAGTTCTCGTCCACGTTGAAATCCTCTTCTTCTCCGAACCGAGTCTCCTTGCTGACTCGAAGCACTTGCAAATAGAGTTCGATCACGTTGCATAGTATGCCCGCCATTGCAATAGCACCGGGAAAAGGGGCAATTGCACCCCTGGTGAGACTCGCCATTGTGTTGAATCGAGTTAGCGTTATGCATCTGCTGGTGGTTCGCAATGCAACGAGAGTGTCACAATTTAAAAAAAAACGCAACTCTTGTTTTGTGACTTAATTGTGAAATTAGCGTGGCATGAGTTCATCATAAATTTGGTGAATTTCCACTGGGACTTCTGGTGCCAACGTTGCTCGTGTCACCAGAACTTTCAAACATTGTTTCAAAGTAAAGTGACCATATGGCTTGAACTCCATAATGTCATGTACACCGGGGAGATCTTTGAGTAAAGTCTCCAGTGACACTATACTTGTTGATAACCACATGAGCATTTCCTGCAAAACAAGTGGCCATTCATCTGGATACAAGAGTCGTCGCTGACGAATCACAAAAACTCGCATGGTCCTGATGCCCGTGTTGATGTCATACATGAGTGACAATATGGTGTGCATCATGGTGAAAGTCTTCTCAAAGCTTTCTATATTCCAAACAGGTGGGACGAATGGGAACTCGAGGACTTGCAATGGTTCGCCGCCCCCCGTTTTCCTGTGCTCACGTAGCGCTTTGCGCAATTGGCTCGGCAACTTCATGAAAGTGTGTAAGTGTGACCTACAGATCTTCCTTCCATTCACCAAATAGCGACGTTGGTCGATGAAAATCTCAGACCAATTCACTGGAATATGTTTGGAGAATGATTCTTGTGTCTCGTCAACGTAGACTAGGCCAATCTTCATGGCCCTGATCAGAGCCAGGAGTTGCCTTGAAAAGTCAGGAAAAAACGATGCGTCGTCCCAAAGCAATTCGAACTTGGTCGAGGAGAACTCTTCTGAACGTGTTGTTTTGGAGAGTGAAGGCGAAGAAATCGCGCCTGTTCGCACCCCTTCGAGAACTTTTTTCATGCTTGATACGTCGCGCGTTGCACTTGAACCAAGTATTGGTTTGAACGGTGTGCCCATGCTTGCGTCGCGTTTCATGTAGTCGAGTAGTTCGAAGACTTGCACTAATAGTGCGCACTCGCTGGTGTAAACCTCGCGTAGCAATGGATCTTTTTCATCGATTGTGTCTCTTGCTCGCACGTCAGTGTGCAGCAAGCCATCATACACGTCCAGGACGTCCCCGAGGACGCCCCCTTGGACGTCCCCGAGGACGCCCTCTTGGACGTCCCAGAGGACGCCCTCTTGGACGTCCCCGAGGACGTCCATTTTGGCTTCTTCCATGGTCTCGAGTATTGTTGTTTTGTTGTTTCATGATCCAGATTGGGGTCACGAAGTCGATAATTTGTGACAGAAATGAATAACTTGAAATGATAATATTTATTTGACTGTGTTTGATCTATCACGCAGAGCTTTGAAAGACATGCGCTTGTAAACATTTTGAGCGAGACGGGTCAATATGTCATCAACCTGTGTGGTCAAAACGTTTCTTTCCAATAGAGTTGTGTGTGCAAAAGCTAAGAACTCACCCACGGTGCTTTGTGATTTTTTGACGGAGAGTTGTCCATTCATTGCATTTTCGACCATTGTGAAATCAATGACTCGCTCTGAGTTGATGCGTTCTGGGCGAAATACAATCGTATTTTCTATCTTCTCTGTATAAGCGCGAAAGCTTGGTAGTGTGTAATTCACGTGCTGTGTTGGATAATAGTATCCTGTTCTCAATGGCAAGAGTCTGAAAGCATAATTCACTTCGACGACCAAACAAAATTGTCGCAGAGATAGATAGATGAAGCATGTGAAAGTATTGATCTCATCCGATATTTCACTGAGCAAATCATTCCATTCACTGAACAGACACGTCGATACAAATTCAACGTGATAGTTCATAACAACATCAACAAAAGTTTTGGTTTCTCTCTTCATGAGAGAAACAATCAAATCTTTGGTATGTTGCATGCAGTTAGCGCCAGACACGACGCTAATCAACGCGTCTTTCAGCATTTGCCTGTTCGTTGCATCCAGTTGCTCATTACAGTGTGGGTATGTTTTTCCAAACAAAAAGTTGTTTCTCATCACAAAGACATTGTACATGTAGTCCACCTGGAAGCGAAACCAATGTGGGAATACTTTCATGGTTTCTCTGTTTTGGGTCTGCTGCAAGTCTATTGCGTCGTGGCATCTCAATGGGTCACTCACGATGTGTATTATGTGACATTCTTCATTTAATTAAAAAAAAATGGACATTCTTTGTATTATTTGTTAATTTCTTGCATGCAAGCGACTAGTTCTTAGTGGGAACTCCGGGATAGAAATGGTTCTCTTTCTTCACGTCTGGGCCAGTCCATTCGATATTAAACTTGTTCGCAATGGAAAAGAGGTAGACGATGATGGCACCGCTAAGACGCTCAATGGGCTCGTGGATGCCTTCGTCAAGTGCCATCTCGTATACAGCTTGGATATCAGGCACTTGGTCAACAGTCGCTCTCACGCGTTCTTCAATTGCGTTGTAGAGTAAACAATGGCGAAAGACTTTGCCAAGTTGCGCGTCATCATCATTGTTTCCATCATAGTCAATCTCACTGATGAGAAGATTGCGCGCATCGTTGTAGTTGACGCTCACGTTTGTGAGAAATGGCATTTGGCCGGAAATGAGACCTTCGAGAATTCCAAGATCCAGCACCCCTTGACAATGATCGGAGAGCATGTCGAGTGGCTTCATTTTGGGCACCACAGGCACGGGCCAAGAAACGAACCCAGCGCCAATGATCTCTTGGTAGATCCACATGAAAACCTTGCCAACGTAAGTGGCAACTTCCTCGTTCGCAATCTTCGAACCATCTTCCTGAGAAGCGAAGAAAGCTGGGCACGCCACGAGCTCACCTTCTTCGTTGAAGATCTCAAATTCGCACTGGATTTTCTCGTACTCCATCGTTCAATTGCTTGTTATATCAGTTGCTTTACTTTTGCTTTTCTTTGCTTTGCTTTGCTTTGGTTCTATCCGAGTTCTCGTTTTGCATTTCCAATTTTTTCGCGTGCAATCAATTAACGTCACAATTAACAAATTAAAATTAAATTTTTTAATTAAAACAAAAATGTGACTTGGGGCACTTAAAAAAAGCACTTAAAAAAGCTGTGACACGATTTTTTCTTGTGACATAAAAGATGAAATGGTGAATTTTGCTGCCCATGCAAATCCATATCTAAACAACAACGAAGATGAGCTCACTCCGTCTGAAGAACGACGAGTCTCCGGGTTTCATGTTCATCCACGATGGTTGGGACGCTGGGACGGTTCCCCGTCGTAGCCAAATTGCATTTCGGAGGAAGTGGGTAAAAGCTCTGATTGCGAGTTGGATGCGTGGGAAGACTGACTTCTACGTCCCACCGGTTCCGTCGGATTACAGCATCATTGAGGATGACGACGTCGATAAGAACGATGCGACTGTTCCCTACGTCGCGGCGGAAAGTCTCCCTGAGACAGGAGAAGTTGGCGACAAAGTTTTCTTCTTACGCATGGTGAATCATCTCTACGAGGAGTGTGGCAAGCACTTCAAGGTGCTGCCCATGCAGCATGCAAAGAACCTTGAAATGACGAGAATGTTGATTCAACTGCCCGGCTATTCCAGCCCATTTGTCGATGCTTTCATTGGCACTTTTATGGTTCTTTATGCCAAAGTGTGCACAAGTCTTAACAAGAAGAAATTTGTCTGGGAGACTGCTGGTGATGGTCGCAACGTTTTCGACCGAGATACCGATTTTGAGAAAATTTGCAACAATTACAGCGACGAGTGCTACGAGCAGGCCATCTCTTTCTCGTTAATGCAACATGCTATCTTTTTTCCCACTCGCTTAGATAGCTCCCGTAAAGATGAGGAAGAAGACGAGTGGGCACCGAAACTTGATTCATCCATGGAAGAAGATGATGAGTGAGTTGACTTAGTTAAGAAATAAATTCAAATCAATTCAACGTTCAAGCCCAAGTTCTTATTTGTCACTACTCTACATTCAATTCGATTCAACTCAAATAAAGTGTTTATTTGTCGCAAACTGATTCAATCAAGTTATGCGTTTATATGTCACAATTCTACGTTCAATTCGATTTTAATTTTTAAACAATAATGTGACTTACGTCACTAAAAAAGCACTTAAAAAATCTGTGACACGAATTTTTCTTGTGACATGAAAGATGAAATGGTGAATTTTGCTGCTCATGCAAATCCATATCTAAACAACAAAGAAGATGAGCTCGCTCCGTCTGAAGAACGACGAATCGCCGGGATTTATGTTCATTCGTGATGCTTGGGACACTGGGGCTGTTCCCCGTCGTAGCCAAATTGTATTTCGGAGAAAGTGGGTAAAAGCTCTGATTGCGAGTTGGATGCGTGGGAAGACTGACTTCTACGTGCCACCAGTTCCGTCGAATAACAGCATCATTGAGAATGATGACGTCGATAAGAGTGCTGCGACAATTCTCTACGTCGCGACGGAAAGTCTCTCTGAGACAGGAGAAGCTGGCGACAAAGTTTTCTTCTTACGCATGGTTAATCATCTCTACGAGGAGTGTGGCAAGCACTTCAAGGTGCTGCCCATGCAGCATGCAAAGAACCTGGAAATGACGAGAATGTTGATTCAAGTGCCCGGCTATTCCAGTCCATTTGTCGATGCTTTCATTGGCTCTTTTATGGTTATTTATGCCAAAGTGTGCACAAGTCTTAACAAGAAGAAATTTGTCTGGGAGACTGCTGGTGATGGTCGCGCCGTTTTCGACCGAGATACCGATTTTGAGAAAATTTGCAACAATTACAGCGACGAGTGCTACAAGCAGGCCATCTCTTTCTCGTTCATGCAACATGCTATCATCTTTCCCACTCGCTTAGATAGCTCCCGTCAAGATGAGGAAGAAGATGATGAGTGAGTTGACTTAGTTAAGAAATAAATTCCAATCAATTCAACGTTCAAGCCCAAGTTTTTATTTGTCACTACTCTACATTCAATTCGATTCTACTCAAATAAAGTGTTTATTTGTCACAAACCGATTCAATCAAGTTATGCGTTTATATGTCACAATTCTACGTTCAATTCGATTTTAAATGTGTGGTAAACGAATTATAGTTGTTTTGTTCACACAAAATAAAGTCAAATAAATTTGTTTGTTTCATCCAAGTAATGAAACTATGGGTAGACGCTAAAAGTTTGTCTGGTAATAGTGAGTGACCCATGTGCAATCAAAAAAAAGCAAAAGTCTGGCGAGCAATCCAACCAAAAACCGAACGCAGAGAAGCAGCGAAGCCAATCAAAGCAAAAGTCAAGCAAAGCAATCAAAAGCCAAAAGCATGGTTGAAAACCTTTTGAAGCGTGAACATGACCAAGACGATATTGGCAACAATGCCAAGAAAATCTGCTTTTCCTATACCAATGACGTCCCCCGTGAAGACTGTGAGGAGACTGTGATTCATCAGGAGCGCGACGCCCCTGTGGATGCTCCTGTGGACGCCCCCAAGGATGCTCCTGTGGACGCCCCCAAAGATGCTCCTGTGGATGATGACGCCACCGAGGATGCTCCTGTGGATGATGCTCCTGTGGACGCCACCAAGGACGCCACCAAGGACGCCCCTGTGGATGCTCCTGTGGACGTCCCCAAGGACGCCCCTGTGGATGCTCCTGTGGACGTCCCCAAGGACGCCCTCAAGGATGCTCCCAAGGACGCCCCTGTGGATGCTCCCAAGGACGTCCCCAAGGACGCCCTCAAGGATGATGCCCCCAAGGATGCTCCCAAGGACGTCCCCAAGGACGCCCTCAAGGATGATGCTCCCAAGGACGTCCCCAAGGACGCCCTCAAGGATGATGCTCCCAAGGATGCTCCCAAGGACGTCCCCAAGGAGAGAAGGGCCAAAACCACCCATCGTGGTCTCTGCAAAAAAGCGCAAGTCGAGCCCATCAGTTTTTTTGGGCCCGGTGAATCCGATGAAGAACGTGAGGCAGCAGAGTATCCTCGTCGTAGCCTGGTTGCCTTCTCCGAAGAGGTCGTGTCTCAAATGTTGGCGCACTGGCTATGTGGCGGCAAATTCACCTTGTATGACTTCGTCGATAGCAGCGACACGACGACGAAGGACGACGATGAGGACGAGAACTGGGGCAAGGAAAATGAGGAAGCTCCCATCTACCGGAGCTTCAAGCTCCCCGACTTTCAATATGTCGATGTGGGCACGCCGGAATACTATTCCGTGCTCAATGGCACTTACCAGAAACCGAAGGGGCTTCAAAGCAAAAGAAAGGTTTTCCCTGGCACAATGGATTTCTTCAGAAAGGTCGTCGCGGACCTGTACATTGAGCGTGCGAATTTCGTGCTTGAAGAGCTGGAAGAAGAACTCACTTCGAAAGAGGCGAAGGAGCCTCGCGAAGTATGGTTCAAGCTTCTGCGCAGCGGAACCTGCGAGGAGAACCGCAAATTCTTCAGCAGCTTCATGTGGGTGCTCCGTGATTTTGCTAAGAAGCTGAATGGTACTGAATGTCCTTACCTTTTGATGGGGAGTTCTCGCGATGTGATGTTCTCCGGTGAACTTCGTGCCTATACGGGCATGGTGATGGAGCAGTTCTATGAATGGGCTGACATTGATGAGTCGGACCATTCGTCCATGATGCTCACTCCTGGATACCTCAAAGAATAGATGCATCAATAAATAGGTCAATAAAAAATAAAAATAAATCACTAAATGGGCCATTTTAAATTTTTTTGTTTTTAATTAATAATAGATCAAGTCACAACAAGTCAAATCTATTTCGGTGTCACTATAATAAATGTCGAACAATATCGTGACACAGAGCAAACTTCATTTTCTCAGATTTTGTGACAGTACGGTTCATTGCCCGAGTTTTGATCGAATGCAAACCCACAATACCAGCCTCCAACCAAGCCTGCACGAGTCATCGCATTAGTGGAACAAGACAAAATGTCGACCAAGCGTACAATGGACGTTTATCCTGAAGGAGAATCGAGTGGGAAAAGCGCCAAGACTGGTGTGGATTTCATGTTTTTCAACTTTTTCCAATGCAGATCTTACATTCCGAAGGGACGCTTCTATCCCCGCCGCAGTCTCGTTGGCTTCTCTGAAAAAGTCGTTGGCGAACTGATTGAACATTGGTTGTGTGGTGGTGAGTTCCGAAAACTCTCAATGCAGTATCGCACAATCGACGAATCGGCGGATGGCACGTGGGGAAAGGACGACCCATCGGAAAAGGGATCTCTTCTCAAACAAGTGGCTCTTGATGTCCCGTCCGTGCGAGTCGGAGGTCCAGCCTACTTTACATTTCACGTTCTCGACTTGCTCGAAACGCGTGCTCTGGAGAAAAACGATTTACTTTCACCCAAGGAAAAGCAGGAGATTTTGAAATTCCGCAAGACTGCACGCTTCTTCTTTGATGATGATGAATGGGCGGCGCTTCATCCAACTACCTGTGAGTTTATGTGGCTCCTTTACGAGCTCGTTAGCACTCTCGAGTTGGTTCCGCCTCCTTTGCAGTACGAACAAGGTTCGCGAGAAATGGAACTCGCTGTCTACATTTACACTGAAATGGCCATGGATCAAGCGAGTAAAAAATGCTTCGTACCACGAAAAGACTGGCCTACTTCTCTTTAAAAAATAAATAAATAAATCAATCCAATCAATACAAGATTTCAATTTTTGTTTGTTTCGTTTCACTGCAGGTCACGACGAGAGAAAAGCAAGTATGAAATGAACGAAAGAATGAGTTGATATGATTTAAGATTTGATGAACTTTCCAGCGTATACTTTGATAGAGTTGGCCAAGGCGGTCAAGGTTTCCGAATGAGTCAGCGGGTTATTGTCGTGATGCTCTTCATTTCCAAATGCATCAAGAGAAGCTTGAGAAATCTCCTTGATCTTATTAGGCAAGTATTGCGTGCCAATGCGACGTTGCGCCGTCTCGTCCACGTTCGCAGAGAGAGCAGCTTCGATCTCCTTGTTTGGCATCGTGCTCAAAGATTGCAGCTCCCACGCCAACCACTCGTGTTGAAGAGGATTGAAGATTGTCTCCACCACGCGTTGGAAGAAGTCTTCATTGTTCATCTTATTTGTTTCTTTAGGTTTCTTTCGATTTGAGTTCTGGGTTTGCTGTCTCCGAGAAGCTCCGGCTGATAAGAACTCCAACAAAGAGAATCTTGGAAAATCCGGGAAGCAAGCTTATAAATGCGTCGACCTCATTTTGCATGTTCTTTTCAAAATTAGGATCATGAAAATCGCATCGAGCAAATGTGAGCAACACATTTCCCAACGTCCATATGAAAATCGCCTTGCCAAAATCCACCACAACGCCTGAGACAATCTTCAGCATTGTTCTAAAAATCTCCTTCATCCTTGTTCTAAAAATCTCCTTCATCCTGTTATCGGTTTGGATGAATTGACCCACCCAAAAGCTTCAGCTTTGTGACAATTGTGATTCTGGTCACTGCAAAAGATGTGACAAGCTCGAGGAAATTGTCACGATAAAATTGAACTTGTGACTAAAATGAGTCTTCGTTGCAACATTTGATGTCCGCAAATTCAAAACGAAGACAATGGATGACTACAAGTACAGCGAATCCAGCTTGCGCGTTCTTTTCGAAAGCGGTTCTGGTAAAGATGCTATCTATGAGAGAATGGGTCTGCGTCTCGCAATGAGACAAGAAAAAGACAAGACGACACCGATGGCGAAAGCCATGATTCTGTGCTTTCTTATCAAGTCAAAAGTACGTTCTGATGAGTATTTTATTGATCAAAAGCTTTGCGATGGAATGAGCATGGAAGAGATTCATGCAATTTTCGAAGTGTGCAAGAAATTTGCGCCAATGGCGCCTACTTTCGATGATATCTTTGACGAGTTCAAACAGGTGCTTCTCTCTCCAACAACGAGATGCCACATTCTTGAATGGATTTGCATGGATGAAGTCGCTTGGTTGGCTGCAGCGCAAATCAAAGAAGTCTTTGTTGGGCCCACAGCAGACTTTCCATCTTTTCCTGGTAAAGTTTTGCCAAACATTGATGGTTGTCCAATGGTCTTTGTCGATGAAAGTGGACACATCATGTGTGAAGAGGCAAAAACACACGAGCTCCCGTTGCACAAGTTTAAGAGCGCTTTGCGCAAGTACAAAGGTCTTCCAGACCAAAATGGTCAATGCATTCGCTTCGACATGATGGACAGCGTCTCAGTGGACCGCATTCTGCGCTTTATCAATCATGGTATTGACGTGAATGAACTAAAAACCGATCTGTACTCCGCATTTCGTCTATTTGTTCCTGCGCTCGAAGTCGAGTATCGTGAGCTCATCACGTATTGCGAAATCTTCCTACTTTCGCAGAGACTCTCGCAAACGCGTAGGACACGAATGTTCCAAAACATTCGTAATGACCCTAGTGTGTACGCCCCGATTCTCAAGCACTTTGACGCACTACTTATTCTTTGAAAGTAAGAAGATATATGCCGTTATCTGGTTAGCTGATTACATCACACGTGCATTGTCTTCATTTTCCTTTTGTATCATAATCATGACGCGCTTTGAAGTAAGGATTTTCTTCACCTCGGGATCAACCTCCTTTGAGTCGAGGTCAACTTCGGCACGTGGGTACGCAGTGGTAGTGAGTCTAATTTGCATTCGGTGATTTTTGTGCATGGCGCACATGTTGCTCAACCCGTTCCTCAAATTGCTGCATCGCTCGCCTTGGGGGAGTATAGCCTGACAGTAGTTTTCCCTCGAGTGCTCTTCGCACATCTGATTTCTGCATTTTTTCCCTGCACTATCGATGAATCGATGACGCAATTGGTAACAAACATAGTGTCCATTCTCGACATAACGACAAATGTTGTTTCGTAAATCGTTCTTCTTGTACTGTGCATACCGACTTGTGTGTTCTTGGCAGCGAGAGGAGTTCTGTGGAACCTCCGTATTGCAGCCTGGGTGGAGGCACGTTATGGTAAGACCACCGCCATGTATACTGCAGTACCCGGTACAGCGCACAGCTTTACGACCGCAGTCTTCCTCTGCGCACGGCTCTCCATTGAGCGGCTTGTCGGGGCCCTTGTAGTACCGCCGCGGCATCCGCTTCGCGTACTTTCTCCCGCTCACGGGGACCGTATCGGGGGCGGGAGATTCTTCTGAGTCAACGTCTCGTATGGAACGCTTTGCGCGAGGAAGCGCAGATGGGGGGCTCGGTGCGTTGCTGCTTGTCCCGTGCGACACTTCTTCGTGCGTGAAGGCAGGTGCTGGTAGCGGGGGACCAGAAACGTCGTCATAGACAGGGTGCCCCTGCGCCTGCTCATCGTAGTCGTACCCGTCGTCGATCCCTGACATGGTCTCAACGAGAAGAGTGAATGCACTCTCCCTTTGCTCGACGTGTTGTGTTACTTCATCCCGTCCCATGTACTGTGACAAAAAAAAGTAAAAGAAAATGTTTAACTTGTGACACTCTCAATTAAACTTTACTCATTTTGTGACACGTGTAATTAAAATATCAGGTGCCGGCAATTGGCAAATACGAAACACACGGAGGAGTGATCGATCAATCAAGCGAGCATCATGAGTCAGGATAGCAATGCAAGCAGCGCGGGTGGGAAAGAGGCGGAGGCGAAGGCGGTCGCCGCCTTGCCGGTGATCAGCATCCTCAACGTCGATGCGACAGAGGATAAAAACAGCGAAACGGAGTGGAATCCACTCCGCCGCAGCATGGTTGTTTTTCGCCCCGTGTGGATTGCGCCAATTGTGGCGCAGTGGCTAAAGGGGGGCCTCAACTACTTTCGTGTCGAGGGACATAAGTTTTGCTTTGACTATGACCACCCGCTGATGGAACACACTGATGAAGACGACGCGTTCAAGAACGTAGACGTCCATACGTTCAAGTACTCTGCTCAGCATTGCGATGAACTTGGTTCGACGATTGACAATCGCTACTTTCGATTCATCGTGAATCGCGTTTACGAGGAAGCTTTCGAGTACCTTGGTGATGTACGGTCGAGAGATATGGAGCGACTTGAGTTCACACGCTTGCTTGTGCTCAATCCCACCTACACCTCGGATTACATTGCCACATTCATGGGAAGCTTCATGTATCTTTACGACATGTTGCTTCGTGGTCTCGAAACGGTCAAATTTCCTCCGTCTGATGATGTGGACGTTGAGAGTGCATCTGTGATAGACCACTACACACAGATGTTCTACAAGGAAGTCATCGGTAATATGTCCTATTACTACTACGATGCGTGTCTGAATGGTTCTTCGCATGATTTCAAGGAGTGCCTTGAAAGTCGTCCACCGCTCGCTCTCGTTGCGTCTCAGAACAAGGAGAAGCAACAAGAGCTTCGTAAGAGACTTCGCGAGGAAGAAGGAGAAGGTACTGCGAGCGCGAAGAAGACGCGCAAGGAAGAAAACGCCGCCTAGCCTAGTCAGTCTTAGACTAGTCTAGTCTATAATTGATTCAAATTAATTGATCAATCAATAAACAATTTCAAGTCAATTCAACAATTGTTTTACATTTTAATTTTAAATTAATTGTAATTAACAAAGAGTCACCGCATATTAATTAATTATACAATGATTGAATTGTGTGTGACAACAAGTCTGTTGATAAATTCAATCGTTCGATTTTGTTGATACATGTGACACGCTATTGAGTATTTTGGTGATCGACAAATGTGATAGTAAAAGCAAACCTACAATTTCGAAGTGAACAAAAGAAAGCAAGCCACCGAAAAAAAAACATTAACAAAAAATGGTCGTCGTATTTTTTCCCGAAGGCTGCTTGGATGGTCTGGTCGTGCCACGTCGTAGTAAAGTTGCGTTTCAGCAGCAATGGTTGATGCCTATTCTTGCTGCTTGGGTTGATGGTACAATCAACAATGTTGAAATTTACAAGACAAACGTCATGAACCAAAACCAGTTTGAAGATGACTATGCCGATGGAAGTACGCCGATTTTGCGTCCTTATCAACATGCGATGGCACCTGGAGATCTTCTTACTGCCGATGGAATGTACAGACATCAAGGATTGACGCAACAGTACTTTTACGCAATCGTACACGAGCTTCACATCAATCGCTCACGTGATAACCGGTTCAGAGAGAGCGATACAGAGAGAGAGAATCGCTGTCATGCACGTGATCTCTTCTGGGAGCAGCGAGACGATGGGAATGACAATTTTATTGGAAGTTTCATGGTTCTCTTCGGTGTTCTTTTGGAGGTCTTGAAGACAACGCCATATGATGGTGAAACTCCTGAGCAAGACGACATGGACAGCCTCGTTGAAGACTGTATGAATCAGGCGCTCCAAACATGCGGATGTACAACCTTTCCCACTCAGTTGCACAGATAAGCTGATTTGATTTAAATTGGATAAAACGGATTTTCTTCTATTCTGCTCTGACGTCGTTTAGCGATTATGCAGCAGCAAATGCCCAAGCAGCAGCAAATCACGATGCCTGCAAGCAAAGCAACTCCAATATAAATAGCTGTTTGTGTGTTAATCTTGCTCGTGGCCAAATCTATAATTGTTGTGGGTCTATTCGTTGGTTGTGTTGTGGGTCTATTTGTTGGTTGTGTTGTGGGTCTATTTGTTGGTTGTGTTGTTGTTTGTGAAGTTGTGGGCTGTGGGTTAGAGCTTGATGGCTGAGATGTTGTTGGTGGTGAAGTTGTGGGTCGTTGAGTTGTAGGTCGTGGAGTTGTTGGGAAATGAGTTGGGTGTGGAGTTGGTATTTCATTGGGAGCTTGTGTTGGTAGTGGTGTAGGAGCATCCGTGGGGACGTCCGTGGGGACGTCCGTGGGTTCGTTCGTTGGTCTGTTCGTTGCTGGTACTGGTGTCACTACTACTGTTGTTGGATTCGAAGTGGCAGATCTTGGTGCCAGTCCTAAATCTTTTTCAACGCATAAGCCTGCTCCATCGCATCCGCCAAGTGCATTGTCATCGGTGACGCAAAAAACATTTTCAGGCGTGTATGTGTTATTTAACCCACCATATCCACCATACCTACAGGACAACGCATTTGTACTACTATTGTCATATCCACAAAGTGCGTTGCAGCCATTGCTGTACAGATGACAATGTGTGTAATCAATTCTCCTGGCCACTTGGCATGGAGACAAACACTCGCCATTCATACAAATTCCATCGTTTGTGAAACCAGGGATGTCTATGGTGCATGCTTGGTTTGTAGGTTGTAGTAATCCATTGACACAACACTCGCTTGATGACGTTAATCCAACTTTGTTCTTCCATACGGGTTCTAATTTTGATTTTAAAAGGATCTGCGTCGAGCATTCCACGCTTTGAAATGAAGTTAATTTGCACTGGTCACAAATTGCGCCCGACTCAGTATCTTCACAATAAGTCTCTCCGCCACGGGCACATTCACATTCCTCAACGCCAGTGACTTCCAAATTTCCGCACTCTTCGTCTTCGAGTTCGAGTGTTATCGAATCATGAACACAGGTACCCACTAAATCATCATTATTCACATAAAACATGTACAATTGATTCGCGAATTGACAAATTTGTTGTCTTGTGTTGTACGTGAATCCAATGGTGCCATTCAGTAAGTGGTAGCGCGGGCTTGCATAGTCCATAATTCCACCATAGTCACCTTGATCAGACGTGCTTGAAAACGGATGTCTTACACCGAATTGGTGACCTAATTCGTGTGCGAGTGTTCCGTGGAATCCGTAATTATCTCTATCAGCTGATACGCCGCCGTAGGTGTTGCTGCAAAAAACACCAATGTAAGCGACACCACCACTTGTCGTCGAAATGATGGTATGGGAAAAGCCTAACGAATTTCTTTCCTCACTTGGTAAAGCCTGTATGATTGATGTAAGTTGATCAAGTGCTTCACTTTTATCATCATGCAAAACAGAGTAAGAAGAGTCTTCTTTCAACTCCTTGATGTGAATCCCAATGTTCATAAAGCGCGTATAGATCAAACTGACGGCACTGACCTGTGCTTCTAACTTGTCATACCAGGAATCGCTGGTTGCTGTCAATGGGTCGATGAAGAATGTGACTCCATAACTCGTTTTGGCATTTTCAAAACAATACTCTAACTCAGCTTCTTCATCGACCAATCTTCTGCCATGCTGCGTGTGATTCGAAAAACCTTCAACAACACAAGTCGGTTCTGGGTGTGATTTATTTTTAGAAATTGAGACCCATAAGTTGTCATGTATCTCGATGAAAGCGTTGAAGTTGTATTCGCCATCCCAGTAGAAACTGCCCTTCAAGTTGTCCTCTGTGAATGAATTGAGAGCATGTTTGTGCTCCTCATGTCTTTTGCTCTTTTCACTGTATAGATTCTTGGTTCTATGTGCCACGAATGAGTGATTTGCTTCATTAACTGTTGCATTCACTTCGAGAATCGTATCATGATTTTCCAGATACTCGTAGTGCCAATTCAGGTGAGTCACTGTGCATGCATTAGATTGTCGTTGATGAATTGTAAAAAGTACAAGTAACAACGCAATGAAAAGCATTGTTATTGATATTTGATGAACAAATCTATGAATAAAGAACTGTCTTATGTTTTTTTTAAATGCAAGCAAATGTAAACTTAAATTCCATCATAATAGTATTCTTCTTCTGTAGCAGGTGAAATTGCGTACTTTACTCGTTTCGTGCGACGACATCCACGGCACCAACAATAAAGTGTCAAACAACAAAGCAAGATGCCACCAAAAACGGCCAATGATAGGTAAATGATCACTGAAGTGCTGAACTGCTCTCCGATAAGAGCGCTGAGTGTGGTTGGTTGTTGTGTTGGTTGTGGTGTTGATGTTGGTTCTGTGGATGGAGTTGGTTGTGGTGTTGATGTTGGTTCTGTGGATGGAGTTGGTTGTGGTGTTGACGTTGGTTGTGGTGTTGATGTTGGTTCTGTGGATGGAGTTGGTTGTGGTGTTGATGTTGGTTCTGTGGATGGTGTTGGTTGTGGTGTTGATGTTGGTTCTGTGGATGGTGTTGGTTGTGGTGTTGATGTTGGTTGTGATGTCGGTTGTGCTGTTGGTTGTGGCGTCGTTGGTTCTTGTGTCGGCGGAGTTCTTGGTGCGAGACCCATGTCCTTCGCAACACAATTTCCACTACCATCACAAGCACCATTGGAATAGTCACCAGTCAAGCAAAAGACGTCTTCTGGTGTGTACGTGTTGTTATTAATTCCCAATGATTCACCTCCCTCACACGTGAACTGTTCGTACCAATATTCTTCGTATGCGCATCGCACTTTGCATCCACCATTGTAAATTGAACAACTGTCAAAACCAAGAGTAGTTCTCTTTAGGTCACATGTAGAAATACATTCGCCATTCATGCAAATGCCTGGTTTTCTTTCAAATGTACTGGGATAGTCATAATTTTCACAAACTGTGTTTGCAGGTTGAAGAACACCACTAATGCAGCATTCAGGTGATGATTGCAATCCATTTCTACCATGCCACAGTGGAAGCAATCTGGGCTTGAGTACTATGTTTGTGGAACATTCTATGTCGATATTTAAATTGCATTGGTCACATATTGCACCAGTATCATCGTCAACGCAATATGTCACGCCTGTTTGGTTACACTCACATTCTTCACCGTCATTAATTACATTGTTTCCACATGAATTATCGCTCAAGTCTAGTTGAATGTTATTTTTTGTACAATCAGATGACTGAGCTGTATCGACCATTCCATACGTGTAAAGAAAATGATTTGCTGTGCAAAGCTTGTATCTTGAATTGTATGTAAATCCTATTGTTCCATTAAGGAGTCTGTAATTTCGTTTGTAGTCCATGATACCACCATAAGTTCCTTGGTCAGATGTCCCTGAAAATGGGTGTGGAAGACCAAATTGGTGACCTAGTTCATGGGCGAGTGTACCATGAAAACCATAATCAGAACGGTCATAGGACACTGCTCCGTCGGTGGTGCTACAGAATGCACCAGATGCGACACCACCGCTTACTCCATAAACGATAGTATGTGCGAATCCAAGCGTCTTTTTTTCTTCTGATGGCAATTCTTTAATGATAGTTGAGAGTCGATCCAATGATGTGTCTTTGTCAGCTCGCAAAACACTATAAGCTGCATCTCTTTTGAATTCAATGATATAAAGTCCTATATTGGCAAACCTATTGTAGACTAAACTAACAGCATTCAATTGTGATTCAACTTTGTCCTCAAAAGACGAATCTCTGCTTGCAGTGTATGGTTCCACGAAAAATGTAATACCATAATTTGTTCGCGGAATGTCATAGCAAAAAGCCAGCTCTGCTTCGTCGTCAGCCAGCTTTCTGCCATGCTGTGTGTGATTCGAGAAGCCCTCGACAACACAACGTGGTTCTGGGTGTGACTCGTTTTTGTGAATCGATATCCAAAAGTGGTCCTCTGTCTCGATTAAAGCGCTGAAGTGATTCTCACCATCCCAGTAGAAACTCCCTCTTAAATTGTCGTCTGTAAATGAATGCAAAGCATGCTTGTGCTCTTCGTGTCGTTTGCTCTTGTCACTGTAAAAATTCTTTGTTCGATGTGCCACGTACGAGTGGCTTGCTTCATTGACTGTCACATTGACTTCAAGCAGAATGTCATGATTTTCTAGATATTCGTAGTGCCAATTCAAGTCAGACACTGTGCATGCATTTGATAGCTGATTTTGAATTGAAAGCAGGATGAAACAGACCCATACTGCAATAATAATGCTCATTGCTTGTGTGGTTTTTTAATTAATGAATCAACGAAAATATGATTAAAGAAGAGACTTATGTTTGTACGCCATTGGCTAAGCTAAATTCCACTATAATTTTCGTCTTCTTCTTCTTCAGTAGAATATGAAGATACAGCTCCATCCTGTTTTCTACAGATTCGACATCGACAACAGCAACAACGTGGTATGTGACATCCATAGCATTTGCAATAAAGAAACAAACAGCAGAGCATGATACTCCCAAAACCTGCCAACGATAGATAGATTATAATTGATGTGGTAAATTGTTCTTCGATGAGATCACCAAGCGAAGTTGGTCGAGGTGTCGGTGCGAGTCTTGGGGCAAGACCCATGTCCTTCTCCACACAGTTTCCTAAACCATCGCACGCGCCATTCGAGTAGTCGTCAGTTAGGCAAAAAACATTCTGTGGTGTGTTCGTGTTGTTCAATACCCAGTTAGCTTTCTCGGATGAACATGGGTAAAGATCTTCGTATCCACATCGTACTTTGCAGCCGTTGTTGTAAATTGCGCCATTACAGGTGCTATAGTTGCCACTTCGTACGATATTACACGTCGAAATACACTCGCCATTCAGACAGGTTCCTGTGTTTGCATAACGGGATGGGTAGTCATTGTTTACACATGTTGTGTCAGAAGGCTGAAGAATGCCTTGAATGCAGCAGTCTGGGTTTGCTTTTAATCCATTTCTGCCATGCCAAAGTGGGTACAGTTTGGGTTTGAGAATCATGTTTGAAGAACATTCAACGTCGATGCTCAACTTGCACTGGTCACATATTGCTCCAGAATCTTCGTCTTCACAATATGTCACGCCTATTTCGTTGCACTCGCATTCTTCGTCATCAGAGATCTCTTTGTTTCCACACAACTCGTCTTTCATTTCCATTTGCACAATATTATTCAAACACTCATTCGTGTAACTTGTGCCTTCATAAAGATAAGTGTAAAAGTAATTGAAATTTTTGCAAAGAGTCATTCGTGAATTATACGTAAAGCCAATGGTGCCGTTCAAGAGTCTGTAACTTCGTTTGTAGTCCATGATACCGCCATACCTGCCTTGGTCGGATGTTCCAGAAAATGGATGTTGAAGCCCAAATTGGTGTCCTATTTCATGTGCAAGTGTACCATGAAATCCATAACTAGACTGGTAGCGAGACACACCGCCAAATGGAGCACAAAGTGACCCAAGATAAGCGAGACCACCACTAACACCATTGACTATAGCATGTGCGAGACCAATATCATTTCGTTCATCCGTTGAAAGAGAAGTCAAAATATCTTTAAGTCGATCCAAAGAGACATCTTTGTTTGCTCTCAATACGCTATAAGCTGCATCTCTTTTGTAATTCCTGATATAGAGTCCTACATTCATAAACCTATTGTAGACTAAACTAACAGCATTCACGTGTGATTCTACCAAATCTTGAAAATACTCAAAGTTGCTTGCTGTGTATGGTTCTACGAAAAATGTAATACCATAATTTGTTCGCGGGATGTCATAGCAAAATGCCAACTCTGCTTCCTCGTCAATCAGATATCTGCCATGCTCTGTATGATTCGAAAAGCCCTCGACAACACAATTTGGTTCTGGGTGTGACTTGTTTTTGGAAATAGAGACCCAAAAATGGTCCTCTGTCTCGATAAAAGCGTTAAAGTTAGCTTCGCCATCCCAGAAGAAACTCCCCCTCAAGTTGTCCTCTGTGAATGAATTGAGAGCATGATTGTGCTCGGTGTGACGCTTGCTCGTGTCACTGTATAAATTCTTTGTTCGGTGTGCCACGTACGAGTGGTTTGCGTCGTTGACTGTCACATTGACTTCGAGTAGAATGTCATGGTTTTCTAAATATTCGTAGTGCCAATTCAAGTGTGTCACTGTGCATGCATAAAGACTTTTTACATTTGAGACAATAATTGATACAAAAACGATGAGATTGATGATCTTCATCTGGAGTAAATTCAACGCAGTCACTTGCTTTACTTACACACAACAACTATCTTTGTGTCTTATAATTAATTAATGAATCAAAAACAAATGCAACAGCAATTCTTCAATTGGATTTCAAGATGCTTGGTGTTAGAGGTGGCATGCCTGTGCGTCTAATGCGAGATGATTTCGTCAATGAGACAATTGAGAATGCCAAGACTGTCTGTGAAATGTACAGCGATGAATTCGAAGGTGGATATTCTGAAGCGGTTGCTTGTCTCGCTGCGCAATGGTGTATAAATGCAAAGAGCGAATCGATGGAGCATTTCTGTGAGCTCGTCCGCGTCGCGATGGACGTTCTCCACCAGCAGTCTTGTAATTCAGAACATACAATATACTTGGCATTTCTTGGGACGTCCTTTGGTGTGCGCTACTTTCGTCGCGATGGATTGCGAACAAAGCTAGTGCTTTTCGTCTCTCGCTTTGAATATTATATTGAAAAATTCTCACCCGAAAAATCTGCGCTGTTGCGTGGAGTTATTTCCTCGCATAATCGCGCAAAGAGAGCTCTCGCGCGTGCACTGGCTGATGCGGCCAGAACAATGCATTGAATATACTATCTGCCAAAGAAACAATTTCTTTTTTCTCCAAACCACGAATCAAATTGCCAATGGAGGGGAAATCCTGGTCAATGATTTGAAATGCATTTCGTAGTCGAATGAATGGGTACAGGAACGATGCGAAAAACAGTGCGTTTGTATTGTTGATGTTATCGGCGCACATGACCCGAATCAAATGTTGAGTTGGTGATTCCCTGTGTCCATTTGCACAAATTGCACATGCCTTTTTCAGGAGGTGGTCACGAACGACAAGTCTGAAGAGTGATGGCCCAATGTCACAGAAGCTTACAATAAAGTCAATATCAAATAGGCAATCGCTCGTTATGATGGTGTTTAAATTCCAGGCATTTGTGTGTGAAGGGTAGTAATCATTGAATAGATTCGAGTCATATTTAACATCGTCAATCCCTGTTGTCCATTCATTTCCAAATTCATAGTATTCAATGAAACATTTCACGAATAGGGCACGTTTGATGACCGGGGATACGCGGGGCTCGATTTGGCCCACTGAGTGCACGATAAAATCAGAGTACCCACTCAACCACATAATTTATTATTCTCATAAGTCACATTCGTTCCAATGACACATGTATTTTTTTTTCTTGTGACATAAATAATGAATTGAAAAAAGAATCGCCAGACGACAAATCTCGAATGATCCAAGCGAAGGCAAGATGGCATTTTACGAGCCGTCAACGCGAACAATTCATGTCTGTTGCAGTGAAGGTTCGATCGACCAACGTTGTCATGTGAGACTCAATGATGAAAATATTGCTCAAGCAGAGGAGATCTTGCTTCACTCAGGTGGATATCCGCTTGGCTCGCCTGGGACTTCCAGCTTCGCGTCCTACGCGAGCATTCTCTCCCATTTGCGCACGCATTTCAGTTTGATGGAAAATCCACTGCGTGTCCATCGTTGTCAATTCATACTGGACGGCGCAGTAGGCAATTTGTCAATTTTGTTTGGGATGGTGCATTTGTTCTCGATGATTTTTCGTTGCATGGAGATCATCATTCCAGAAAACTGTCCCATTTCTTCGCATGTGATTGGTGTTGTCTTAAAAAGTATTGCACGTGATACACGGGATGGTATTTTTTTGCGACTTCCCTCACAAATTGATCTCTCCAAGATCTCTTACAAGAGGTTCAACTCTGAGCGTTTCAGGCACTCTCCTGATTCCTCTATCCGACTGCCCACTATGAATGCTTCTCTCATAGGTGATCTCATGCATGAACATGTTTGTATGGTGAAATCGCTGCGAACTCGAAACCTTCGTGTCTTTGTTCGCTCTCAATTGCTTTTCAACATCTCTAGAATGGACACTGGTTCCAAACCATTTTCTACCATATCATTTGGAGAATTGACGTTGGAGAACATGCATTCGGTTCTTGTGGGAGGCGTTCCCTGGTATACCACAGGAAATTATCAAAGAATGAGCATCACGTTGAAGGTGTCGAGGAAGGATTTCCTTGAATGGGCTCCAATTCAAAATACTTTAGCACGAGTTTTTTTCCGTTGCTTTGTCTATTCGAAGCATATTCGACCCTGGGAGCGCGTGGTGTTATACTTTGTCGTTGACTACGGTGATGGTGGTGTTGATAATGTTGATGAAGCAGAGCAGGAGATGAGAAACGTGATCGATACATATGGTACAGAATTTGTGGATAAAATGGTTTGTGCTTCTCCATCGTTACGCAGCAACTGTGTTCATATCGAACTATTCGTGCGTCCAAGTTTCTACGATGCATTTCGGCAGATCTCGACACCCAAACTAAGCATTTCTAAGAGCGATGCACTCACGCGAAATGGACAGATGCAAATGCGATACTATCTCCATGAGCTTTTGGGTGCTCAACTTTTTGGTAAAACGAGCGCAGTTGATCTTTTCCAGGATGAAGATGACCCATTACCATTCTTACATAATATGAGAGCGGAATATCCGATTGAGGCCAAAATCGCCAGCTATTTTCTCTGCAAATAAATAGTAAATCAATTCAAACAATTCATTAAAAATTCTATTGATCAGAAAGTCACAATAATTTTTTATTTGTGACATAATCAGTTCGTTTTGTGTGTGTTGCTTGTGAACTCTAGACAGCAAATCTCGAATGTTCGAATGGAGAACAAGATGGTATTGAATGAATTGTCCATGCATACAATTAATGCATGTTCTTGCGGTGAAGAGTATGACCACGAATGTTTTAGACACTCGTCAGATGTATTCATTCGACTTCTTGATATCAACACTGAAATTTTAGGTCATATCATGCGAGAACATGTTTCTTTGGTGAAGTCGATGAAAACTCGGCATCTTCATGTCAGCATCGGCTCGAAAACTATTTTTTCTGCCACTACAAAGAGAAATCGCCCGATACCATTTTCTTTCATTCGCTTCAATGAATTGACGTTGGAAGAAATGGAATCAGTAATTGTGGGTGTGCCATGGTATAATGTAGAATGTGATAAAAGTGTCTCTATCATCTTGAAAGTGTCAAGACAAGATTTACTTTTGTGGACTCCAATCGAAGAAATTATAGTGCGCGTTTTTTTTCGCTGCTATCTTTTGTCGAAGCACGCTCAAAATTGCGTGGACATTGTTATATATCTCACCGTTGATTTCAGGGAGAAAAATATTAGTGTTGACGACGCTTTTGGAGAGATTGGAAATGTAATCAATACACGTGGTACAGCATTTTTGGATAAAATGGTTTGTGCTTCTCCATCGCTACACAGTTCGCTTGATAATTTCGGACTATTCGTGCGCCCAAGTTTCAACAACGTTTATAGACAGGTGTCGATACCCACATGGAGCATTTCTAAGAGCGATGCAATTGTGCGAAATGGTGAGATGCAAATGCGATACTATCTCAATGAGCTTTTACGTTCCCAACTTCTTGGTAAAACGAGCGTGATTGATTCTTTCGAGTATGGTGATGATCCACAATCATTCTTACATAATATGAGAGCTAAGTATCCCATCGAGGCTAACATCGCCAGCTATTTTCTCAGTAATTAATTAATAAATTCAGACCATGATTATATTATATTAACTTGATCAGTATTTCATGATGTCACAATAACAATGAGCTTTTTTTATTTGTGACATTTCCAATCTCAACTTTTTCTGCGTTGAGCTCGTTGCGTTTCATTGCAAACCATAAACGAAGATGGTTAGAGAGCATCCGTGGCCAGTGTTTTTCACTGAAACTGTTGCAGATTTTCAAAGAATCTTTGGAATCTACAATGCTATGATCCATCGCAGAGCGGGGTGGCAACGTGGCGACCTGATTGGTCTGTTGTCTCGCAGCTCAAGTGATGAAGAAGACAATCTTTTAGTTCAGGTCTTTGAGCGAGTTGTTTTCCATTGTCCCGATGAGTTATTTTCAATGCTTCACGATAATGATGTGTGGTACTGTGTCGAAGGAAGATGCCGAAGTTTGCTCAAGGTTTTTCGCGCCGCGGTGCATTTCATGAAGTGCTACATTTGTCGTCTGGAACTTTTCATAATTGAAATCTGCGAAGTCTTCGAATTATTGGATTACTTGAGAAAGAATCCTAACCTAAAGGAGAGCTTCACTTCTAGAATCTCTTCGCGTGGTGCTGGTGAATTCTTCACAGGGGACGTTGCTGATCTTATCTATGAGATAACCGCGTTTCATGGACCTATTGACTACGGAGAGGAGCGCTTCTCGATCGATTTCTTTGCAGATGATCTCCGTGTTTTGGATGCCACGCCACAGAAGCTCGTGCAGATGCTTTCTCATGGATTTTCGCTGCTTCGTCGTGGAATCACCTTGGGAATCCATGACCAACTCGATGCTGGATGGAATCGTGAGGTGATTTGTAAGCATCAAATGAAACGCGGCTTGCAAGAAGCACGTAAAAGTCTTTCAGAGTTGAAATTTCTTGAGTTTTGGATTGGAACAGGCCACATATTTAGTTCAATGGTCCATCCAAACGCACATGAAATGAACTGGAAGACGTCATTCTATAAAACACTTCAAAATACACAAGATGCCATTCGTCTTCTCCATCATGGAGACGTAGGTCTTTTCGTGCAAAGACTGAGCATGGTGGATCTCCAAGAACGCGATGGTCGACGTCATATTAACTCACTTCTGCAGTGGTGCAAGGCGTCTGCTATGGAGTATGAGGAAATCATGAAAGATGTTCCCGAGGCTCATGATTTCTATTTGGCATACTCTCAAGAAATGTTTGGAGAAATTGACCTGGACAAACTTCACATTGAAGACACGCGTCCGCTTATGATGAGTATTCGTTTGTTGATTCCAGATCAAGTCTTTAAGCTGTTTGATAACACGCAAGAAAGACTGGAGTACATGGTTCACGTTGCAAAAACAAAGCTCATGAGTCGGAAGGAAAATGAAAAATGTGCGTCGTGTGGTTCTTCTTCGCAACCATTTCTAGTAGTTCATGGTATTACACGTAGACTTTGTGTCACGTGTGCAAGACATTCCAGAGAAAATTTTCATTTCAGAAATATAGTACTTTAAAATAACGATTGAGTGACTCAAGACGAAAATTAAAAACAATATCTGTGTGAACAACTTGCAGCAATTTGACGAAAACAACTTCGTGACCAAAATCTACTAGAAATAATTTTCTCGATTGTGACATGGAATAAAGAAAATAAAATAGAATGTCACAACATCTTCCTGAGATGCCTCGGTGGGGTCAGCAAAACCGAAATCCAAGGAAGGAAGGAAGGAAGAATGTCAAGCGCAGTCGCGATGGCTCCGGACCCCGTTAGAACTCCCAAAACCCTTCGTCGCTGGCCACGACAGTTTGTGAAAGCTGTCGACAAATATACTAAGTTCCGCGACCAATACGTTAGTGTAATTAAGTTCACGGCCAAAACAGCCCAAGATGATGATATGGATAATGAAAGTCCCGCTCTTATCTTGGAAGGTGCTGAGGAAATCAAGAAATTGATTTTAATCTCGGACGTTGCCTATTACAGTCAACGTGAAGCTATGGAAAAGCACTTCAAAACCTGTACGAGCAAGGTTTTGAAAGAACTTTTGGGCATCCATATGGTATGTCTGGATGAGAAGAGAAGCCACACGGTTAGATTGAATATTGGCTTCTTTGTGGAGGTTTTGGAAAAGCGCACTGCCGAAATTGTCTCGAAACTTCGATTCCTTGCTCAAGTTTGTGAACTGCACGCGTATCTCGCTGCTGACACGGACATGACGTTCAGACCCGATTTTTCCATTGGACTTACGGCGCTACGGGCAGAAATCCGTTCCAATGTTTCGCACCGGTCCGTTACTGATGTTATTTCGCGCATTAAGAGTGGAGAGCTCCAGACACCCGAGGAATCTCGACATTACCATATTGCCCTTTTTGATGTGGAACGTTTCAGGAAGTCGTACCTCAAGATTTGCGCCCGATCAATGCTCTATGAGCTGCGCAATTTATGGCACGGTATTATAACAGAGGCGGATTTACGTGTCAATGAACAGACCTTGGCGCAATACCTGACCACGCGATGGTGCCATGATTATGTTGCTGCAATTAGGCCTCTTACAATTGCACTTCTTACAACTCATCCTTTTGTAAAGAAGTATGCTCAATTAGGCAATGTCAAGCGCATCAGACTTGAGCCCGAAATGCGCATCGAGTACCCCTTGGAGAAGTATGACTGGATCTCCGACTATGCTGGCACATTAAAAAAGCTTCGAATCGCATGCACGCTGCTGCTCGACTCAGGGCTTCCGTGGATAATAAAGACGATTGAGACGACTCATTTGCCCGTGATGGATACCCATATAGGGTGTTCTTTTTCCCGATGGGCGGACGTCATCCCTGAGCTCGCCAATTGGATCAAGGGGGCGGTTTCCTCTCTTGACCTTATCAAGAAAGCTCTTCCCAACGCTGAAATCTTCAGGTCAATGATGGTGAATCGACTCCACGAGGACGTCCCAGAGGATGACTTGATCCCGATCATGCAGATTGGCATGTGCAATCTCCTGAAACAGAAGGGAAAGGTTCAATACAAGTCAAAAGATTCGAAAGAGTTTGCGCGCGATACGCTGGACGCATTGATTACCCGAACAAATGCTGTTAGCTTGGGCAAGCGGAAGCGGGAGGATTTCGAAACGTACAACAAGTCAGTAGAATGTCCTGTCTGCATGGAGAGCAAGTTTCTTCGGGTGAAGGTCTGTGCAAACAATCACCATCTTTGCAATCAATGTGCGCAACATCATCGTATTTCCAAATGCCCAATTTGTAGAGCCCCAAAGAAACTTGGTCCAGTGGAGTTCAATCGTCCAATTCTTAGCGAATAAAAGCAAAAACAATTTTCCATTTCTTGCAACAAAATAATTAATGACTTGGTGGATGGTGCAGTTTTGATCACATCGTTCTTAATGCATGTGATAAATGAGTAAAAAGTTTTATAGTAAATGTAAAAAAAAATCATAATCATTGATGATTTGAATTTATGAATGCATCAGCGACTTCTTTTACAGTTGACATGTGTGTGAGTTTCGGGTGTTTCTCCCAAAATTGTAATAGACGTTGTGGGTCATGAACCATAGCTCCTCTCTTCATGAGTTCTTCATCAATCATAAACCACATAACATCCGAACAGAATGAACATAAGTTGGCGAATGCCATTGCAATTATACCTTCAATATGGTCTGTGAAGAAATCATTCAGAGATGGACAAAGTTTCTTCGTTACCGGATCGATGTACGATTTTGTCTGCAGTTCACTTAGATACGCGTCAACAATGGATTCTCGTTTGCAAACAAGTGCTTCAATTACTGTTGTGTAGAATAGCACTCGTTCATTTTGGCTTGAATAGCGATTGAGAAATTTTCCTGCATTCATGAGAGCATCTTGAACCGTAGGATAGTCTAACCGCTTCCGTGCAAGCGTCGCCGCTGTTTTTATGTCATCTTTGTAGCAATTGTGTGTTGATACTAGAAAGGCAAGAATTTTCATCTGCTTTTCTCTTGTCATGTCCAAGAGCAGCTGTTTTCGCTCGCTACTTAGTTGAATCATAGTTTTGAGTTTGCTTCGCGTGGCTTGATTCCATAAGCAAGTGACAAGATTGGCACAATATTGTCACGAAAATGTTTCTTGTGACATATTCATTTTGATTTTCAATAGGTTGGGAAGCAGAAACGAAATAGACAGTCCAGGGCAAATTAAACTGAAGAGAAGCATGTCTGGGATTGATGTTTTATCATCTGCGTTGGACTATTTGGATGGTGTATTGACACTCTATTGTGTTATAATAAACACACAGAGGCCGCAGCTGACAGAAGAAGCACCCTCGTCGTCAATATCACCTGGTTCATTTGTCCAATCGTTGAACAAGAATCCGTTCAATTTTATCGCATACTGGCAAGCCAATAAAAATATTGTGAAAGCAAGTATGGGCATGCTTGCTGTCCATTCTCTAACTGAGGCTGTCGGGGAAACCACGTCATTGATGTTAGACCAGTGTGTTTTCTTCATTCAACTACTGGAGCTTTTTTCGTGGAGAGAAGTTGCTTTCGCTAGATTTATGCCTATTCTGAACAAAGAACTTCTGTCCAGTGGGTCGAGATCTGAGATAATTGCTGGTATTCGATTGGTAATTGAGACACAAACTCCATTTCCAATTTCGTCATTGCAAAACATTTCACCACAAGCTTTTTTCGACACGCATTGGCAATGTGCTCTGAACTTGGATTTATCGAATCTCGTGCTGCAGCTGCTCAGTTTCGCAAAATCTTCTTTGGGATTTTTAAAAATGGATGACAACTCGTTGCTCTCCTCGCACTTTCTCCCAGGCTGGACTGAAGAATTTGTGAATCAGCGCAAGTTCATGCGAATGGCTTTGCTGGCATGGACAAATTACTACTTGCCGTTCGCTGACACGCGCATGAGTAATACAGTTCAATTCATCGCTTTGGATGAGAACGAGAATTTACGTATTTTCCAATGCGCAAATTCACTTTTCAAGACAAGTCAACCATCGTTTGTATTGGAACTTCCAATGCCACTTCCAAATTGGTTCGTCGATCCTGATCTCACTTATGCACGCTATGCGATGATATGTTCATTGTTGTATTCGCCAATGCATTATAAAAACTTGTGCGAAAAAGTAAAGTACGGTGAAAGCACTCCAATTCGCGACAAAGACTGGCCACGTGTAATTTGCGAGCTTTGCATGTGGATTCAAGCTGCCAGACTTGAGCTGGAATCTGTTCTTCAACGCATCCCACTTCTCGACAAAATACATCGCACGTATTGTGAGATGAAAGGAATTGAGGAGATTCCATTTATCATGACCCATGAGTTGCTTGTTCCTGTATTGCGCGTTTTCAATAGGTTTTCACAAGAGTGTAACATTGACGACGAAGAAGTGCGCATCCATTTCTTGGTTGAGATGATGATCGATAATGAAGCAAACACGTAATGCAAAAACCAAATATTAACATGAGTGAAAGGACGCGCACGTGGGTCGATGTGGTGAATCAATGTGATATCTTGGAGAAAACAATTGATCTCTACTGTATCTTGATTCGTAAATCAGCAGATGATCGATTTCCTTATTTTAGTGAGGAAGCATTATCGTTGTCGGGAGACTGCAACGAGGATTTCATCATTTCATTGCTACGCGGGAACCCTCACCTTTTCATTCTTTACATTTGGTTGGATAATAATTCTTTTCGCGCAGGCATTTCAAGATGTGACATGGACAAATTGTACAATGAAGTTGTATGTGTTCTTAACACGTATCTCGTGGAGCTCATATTTTTAGCACAATTGTATGAGTCGTTCGTTTTTAGACAGACGCACCTCCCGTTCAGACCAATACTGGCGTCAACTGATATCGACAATTGTGATGTCGTGACAATCCTGCAAAAGATCACTCAAATGTTGGACGAAAAGGGCCTGTTTTGGTGGGTTCCTTTTGAAAAGATCACCACGTCAAAAGGAGAATGTAAATTCATGGAGAACGAAAACTTTGTGGAATCATTTACAGAATACTCTGCGATGCATGAGAATCCTTTCGTTGCTGGTGTGATTTCCTGTGCTTCAGAGGGGATTCTTTATCTCCCCGATGGTAGGCGAATGGTTTCCCTCTTCTGTTCGAAGTGGACAGAAAACTTTCATAGAGAACGACTTCATTTTTGTGCTTCTTTCAAGCTAAGTGTTGACTTCCTTCGTGCGTTCCACAAGTTTTTCGACTTCTCCACTCTGGACGCCGGGTCGCTGAATCTTATAAATGGTTTGGAGAGAGAGTGGGTTGAATCTAACATTGGTGAGCTGCGTCGTCGCATCCACCTTCCACTCACCGAACCAGACTGGATTAATGACTATGGCAACACATCGAAAACGTTCCAATTGATTGCTTCGCTACTTCAATGCAAGTTTGAGAAATTTGGAAACTTGAAACGATTTGTTTTCACATCAGGCGGCTGTGTGGTCTGTGATGATGAATGGCCAAGTGTTTTTATGCAAATTACCATGTGGGTGAATTTAGCGAGACGTTCTTTGTGCATGATCTTGCGACAACTTCCAGATATCAGTTCAATCGTTTACTCGTTGAATCTTGGAGTGAATCAGCGGTTTTGTGCTCCACATCAATACTTTGACCAACCTTCATCTATTGATCTCGTTGGTTTCATTATTCAGGGCTGGGTTTCAGTACGTTCTGCAATTCTCTATGACGATACAATTCAAGAGAAGATTAGCAAGATTGTAAACTCGGTGATTGATGGTTTGTTAGCATCTAATGCATTAGTAATTCGTTAAATGCTTTTATTCTAAATCTTCTTCTCTCAATTCATTCACAATTTTTTCGATGTGCACGAAAATATCACCGATTGCGCCCTGCGCATGGGTTTTCAAGTTATTGAACTGAAATGCTGCCGAGTTGTCCGGATTGTAAAGTGGATGGAAGTCTTCGTATATCTCTCGAATTCTGCTTTCCAGTCGATAATAGTAATCGTGTGCAATGAACTTCAACAGATTGTCCTGCACACCAAAAAACCGGTCGATTGCACCACCTGTTCTCAGTAAAAAGACAATCGTGGTTGCCAACGCGTCACACACGTCGACAAAGACGCCACGATATCCTGTTTGTGACTTTTTAGACCTGTATACAAAGTATACTTTCGAATTCAGATTTTCTTGAATCCATTCTTTGCAGAGATCCTTGCCGTGTGGTGTCTTCAAATGATAACGAAACAAATAGTTCATTGACATGAAACTTGATTTTCCCGGGTGCGAGCGCAACGCGTGTTTCATCACGTCAACGTCATACTCATCTTCTTCGAAAATACGGTCAACAGTGAAGATTGGTTTGCCAATCGAGTAGAACTCCTTCAGCGGCAATGGCGCTTTTCCTCCTACTCCTTGGGTTGTGGTGGGTCGTGTCATTTTTTTCGGTGGGTGATTGCGTTCTGGATTTGTCTTTCGAAGATTCTCGTCGACGGTAAGCACAACACACCACTCTAAAGTTGTGACACAATTTTTGGTTTTTCTCAAATGTAATGTCACAAACTGAAAAGCAATAATTAGTTATGACACAACATTGTGAGAGCTAATGATTAGGACGTCCCTTCGGACGTCCCCTTGGACGTCCCCTTGGACGTCCCCTTGGACGTCCCCTTGGACGTCCCCTTGGACGTCCCCTTGGACGTCCCCTTGGACGTCCCCTTGGACATCCAAAAAAATTGAATATGGGAAAAGAAAGACATTGTTGATTTCGTTAGATTGGATGATTTCTATCATCTCATGACTCTGCTCTTAGAGATACGCAGGCTTAAGCTGGCAAGGAGGAGTTGCTGTCGCGTCCCAATTGCACTTGTTGTTATCCTTGCACTTGGATTTCTGGGTCGAAAGCTCATCGCAATTCTTGACAGTCGGGGCCATGGTGGGTTTAAGAGTGGGTCGCTTGGTTGGTACGCGGAAAGGCGGGCCACCAATGTAGATACCATCCGAGTAGTTGTCCAAGATATCGTCTGCCGTTTCATTCGAGATCATCAGGAATCTTCTATTAAGACTGCTGGTGCCGCTCGGGATATTATTGTAAGTTTCCGTCTCGAAGTCGTCGACGTACGCGAGAAGAATTGGGTCGGTCAGAGTAGACGGTACATATTCGCCGAGCTGCATGATGATGAACGACTGACTCGCAAGCTCGGGGTTGTTGACCGCATCTGAGAGAGTCATGACAGGACGATAGAGGCTCGTATCGCGGAGATTCGACCATACCATAATTGCAAAGTCAAAGCATTTGACTGGCGACGCACAAAGCATTGGTTTCTCGACAGTTTGGATCTTGAGAAGTTTATCGGGAGACCCAGATTTGAGACCAGTGAGACTGCCAGTCTCAGCGGTGCTCATGAGCTCATTGAAAGCTGCAAGCCGGTCATTGTTGTGCTTGTGCATTAGAGAGATCATTGCTCCAGCAACATAGCCAGTGGACATACTCGTGCCGCTGAGTCTGTCCATCAACGAACTATATTCGCTATTGACTGCACCGCGCACGTGTGCTCCAGGTGCAAAGATATCGACACACGACTTCTGGTTGCTGAAGGCTGGAATTTCGTCTGCTTTGTTAGACGCTCCAACTGTGATTACTGCTTCGACATTAGCAGGACTTTTATTGCACGCATCTCCGGCATCGTTGCCGGCTGCGGCAATCACAACAAGGCCAGCTTTGTAAGCGTCTTTTACAACGCTTTTCAAAGAAGAGCTGGATGCTGTGGAAAATGGCATAACCAGTACTCCAGGTGATCCATTTGCTTCTGCAATGGCATAACTCACTCCATTGACAACTCCGGAAACGCTACCTTTTCCACGTTCATTAAGAACTTGGATGGCAGTGAGTGTAGCGTTTCTCGCAATACCAACTACATGACCAATCATGAGCGATGCAACAAAAGTTCCATGTGTTTGCATACGTTCGTCGTTTCCAGGAGTGTTGTCATTACTATCGGAATCGTAATCGCTCTTGTACCCATCGATTTGTCCGTAGTATCCAGTCCAAGGACCGTAGCTTCCACCATAGTCCGCCTCAACAGCGGAACCTGAACTATGAAACGATGGACCATTTGTAACCCGGCCACGGTAAAGTCGGTGATTGGCAAAAACTTCAGTGTCGAGAAGGAAGGCCTTCACACCTGTTCCATCATACTCAGGTTCGAAATAAATCCCATCATAGTATCCAGAGTATCCACTAGAAATTCGCTGGAGTCCCCAACCAGGGGGGGTTTGTTCGTCTTCGTCTTCAAATTCTTCTGAGTAGAAGAAACTGTTCATAGACACGCTCATGTCGGCTTCATAAGAACTGATCCATTCAAAGTTCGCCATGATGTCATCAATGGTTGTCATATTGATAGGAGTCGAAAAAGAAATGAAGCAGGAGCTCGGGGTTTGGATGAAATCCTCGAATTCGAGGATTTCGGTGGTGTTGGAAAGAGTGATAAAGTCGTTCAAAGTAGAGTCGCACTTCAGTGTATTGTTGACGTTTGCAATCCACAAGAGACGCGAGCCCTCCTCGGTTGTAAGCTGGCGGTGCTCGGTAGGCTTGAAATCAGAATCATCGCTCTTGATGCTTGCGTTGATAGCAACAACATTCAAACAAAGTGCTAGTATCACTTGTAGTACTAGCATGGTCTTGGTCTCTTGGATCTTGGTCTTGCTTGGTGCTATTTTTTTTCTTGGCTTGGTTTGGCTTTGGAGTTGCGGGTCTGCTGCGAACGATTCTGCAGAATCACCGGCAGCTCGCAATCTCGTGTTATTTTAATTACTAGCAATAGGAAATATTAGTTATATATAACAACTAAAAGATGCTGTCACGCACGAATCTTCCAAAATAAGTGACATGAAAATGTAACAATTGTCGTTATTGAAAATGATGAATTTGTGTCACAATTAACAAATACATTCAATTTTAATTAATTAATAAATTGTATGACATATTAACTAATTGGATTCAAACAATTGCTTATTGGTTAATTCAAACTGATGAACATTCTTTATTATCTTCCAACCAATCTGAAAGCATGTGCGAAAACTCTATAGACTCGGTAGCCAAGAAAGAGTGGGAGTACTTTTTCACGCGCTTCGTTCACATTCTCTTTGAAAAATGACAATACAATCGACGTGTCATTGCAGTTATAGAGCGAAGAAGATGCTCTAATCAAAAGTGCATCGTACCACACTTTCGCAATTTTGCGTAAAATTGGATCTTGCGCTCCAACGTCATCTTTGAGCGGCAAATTATCACATAAAAGCATTTGAACAATTGTATGTCCAACTGCCGTAGATGGTTCTACATTGATGTCAATGCGCTCGTTTTCATTCTTGCCAACCAATTTTACCAACGGAAAAGTGTCGATCATCTCGTGGATCCATGCATCTCTTTCATCTATTGTCTTGAAGTACGACGAGACGTCAATGTTGAGCTTTACTTCTGAAAAGACGATGGTAAGCTCGTCCCATGGAGTGATTTCAAGTTGTTGTTGGACCATCTTGACAATTTACATCCACATCTGTTTCTGATTTGCCGGTCAGTCATTTGAAAAACAATCCCATTCTTTAATTGTCGTCACATTTAATTGTTTAAAATAATGTATGTCACAAGAAAGAAATGGTGAAACTATTTTGTGACCAAAAATATTCAGTCTGATCTTTCGTTGGCAGCAGAATCGGAATAGTGGTGGTGATCGAAGAGTACCATGGCGTCGTTGGTTGAGCAGCAGCAAACTCGTGCAAAGATTCACGAAGCGTTTAAGAAGCTTATAGCGCTCTATGAGAATCCAAGTGAAGAAGATGAGCTCGTTGCACTCTTCAAAAAAGTTCCTGTCAAAGACTACTTTGCGTGGTATGACGAAACTAACCATGTTCTTCTTCATACGACACTCAATGTAATCCATGCACTCAAGCATGAACAATGGGAGAATAGGCGCGTGTACCTACATGACCGTGTTGATTTTGTCAAAGAAGTGATTGATTTTCTGCACAAAATCACAAAACAATCCATTGTCGAGACAGTTGGTGGTGCGACTCATGGTGAGATTGTCCAAGCTCTCACGTTCATTGAGATTCATGACCTGCAGTTCGTTCCATTTGTGATGGGAGTGTACAGAATCATTATCCTGCGTGCCCAAAGAGAAGCTTGCAACCAGCTTTTTTAAATCTAGCAATATTTCATTCCATTGCATCTTCTTCTTTCTTGTTGGATTTTAAATTTTAAATTCAATCTTCATTTGTTATCATTGAGTAGATTGCAAAAGCTATCGATGTTCTTTTGCATTAGAGCACCGAGTACCATGATGAGCAGGTCATTTGAAGTGTAGAGTTTTTCGATTGCACTTACAAACAAGAATGAAATGTTGCCAAAGAACTCTTCGCCAATTCTCTTGAGATGTGGATAGTATATCTCCACCATTTTACGTAAAATTGGATCCAAAATACCAACTCCATCTGGAACTTCGTTGAAAATAATCATGAGTGCCAGCGTATCACCAGCTCCAGAGCTTGCGTCAACTTGAATCACTTTACGTTCATTCATATCAAAGTACGATGCTTTCGTTGAACTGACTTTGCGGATCCAGTCATCTCGTAAACGCTTGTCTCCATCGAATAACGACGTGATGTCGATCTCGATAAACGCATTGGAAAATGTTCGAAGTAGCTCGCGCAAGTTGCTGTTCGAAAATGGGTCGTCGACGTTTAAATCCATGGTCTCTCTGATTTCGATTCGACTTTGCTAGAATCAATCGCTCTCGTCTAATTTTCGACATTGAATTTCTTGTGACATGCTAATTTTTTTTATTATTTTTTTCACAACCAAAAATCATGAGAAACATATGTTACATTTTCATGCTGCTGATTTCATTGTCGTAATGCAAGCAAACCCAAAAAGAAAACTTGAAACACAATCATGGACATCTCAGAAGAAGAGTTTGTGCGGAATGCGGCTGAATTGCAGAAACTGAAAAAAGTACGAGCTGGTGTGCGTGCTGCTTTCATGAATGTCTACGTTGATGGCTCTTCTCATCGATCTGATATTATTTGCAAAATCACTAGTCGAGACTATTACGATTTACTTGCATGGGATTCTAGTAGTCCATACAATGACATGGCTCGAGTGATTTTGCATCTAATTCAATATGGTGAGCGTATACATGTTGATTTTTTTATGCGTAATTTCACTGAGACGTTGATTATGAATCTTTATATTGCCACTCTGGTTGCACTCGAAAATGCAGGCATAAAGAAGCATGCTATTTCTAAAACATCGGCTCTATTCGAGAGACAATTCTGTGACTTTGATGAAAATATTAGTGAGCTCTATAGAGAGATCATTGGTGATATCATCTGTTCAATGAAAAAGAATGATTGAATAGCTTTAGATTCTATTTCTTACTGATAGTTGAATTTCTGAATTCGTTTGTTCTCCTGATTGGCGTCGTTCAGCCAACTCGCATTGATGAATGTAGTGTGCTCAGTTGAAACTACACCATTTGAGTGGCAGTGGCCAAAGATATGCAATTTAGGTTTAACGCGTTTGGTTACTTCGTTGTATAGTACGGGACAACCTATGTTTCTTCCAGCAGGATTAGCGTCCAGTATGCCTGCTGGTGGTGAATGAGTTACGAGCACATCTGTGTCGCTTGGAATTTGTTCCCACAATCCATGTGCGTGTCCATTGGATCTGATTGGAAATCCCCATAGACTTCGTTGGTGTTGAACTCGAACGAACGGAGAACCATAGAAATTAATTCCGTTGATAACAGCCGATTCATTTTCTAGAAAATGAACGCCGTGTCCGAGCAATTCTCTTTTAAGATCATCTTTCCATGATTCTTTTTTGGTTTTCCGTATGTGTTCGCGTGCGTGAGCGTGGTCTTTGTCGAATATCGTGTCGTGGTTGCCAGCAACTAGCACTTTGTGTCTCTGAACCTGGTTGATGAACCAGTTCAAGAAATCTTCTGCTTCTTTAACTTCTCCATTTACACAAAAGTCGCCAGCATGAATGAGAACGTCGCCACCAATTGATGATACATCAATCTTATCGTGTTGGCAATGTGTGTCAGACAAAAGAACGAAATTCATCGTTGCTTCTTTGGTTATTGATTTGCTGGTGAACCGCGTGTGTCTCTTAGTGTATTTCTCTCAGTCTATGCAATGTATTTATTCGTTGCTTGTGGTGTATAATTTCTAATTAAGAAATATTTTAGTGTCACAACTTTTTTTTGAATTTTATGCTTGTGACAAATTTCACACTCGGAAATCAATTTTCAATGTTGTGTTCTGGTGATTATGCATCCAAAGACAAAACAGCGTCTCTTAAAAATTGGCAGCTGAAGTATGTGGTCTCTGGACGATGTGGTCAATGTCTCTGAAGAAACGCGCATCGTCAAAGACACGTTGTTGTTTCTGCATCATAGCGATGTTGGTGCTGTACCTGATGAGATTTTCAACGACAAGTCAGACTTCGTTCGCTGGTTGCATTTCATGATGCATGGTGTCAATTCGCGTCAAGATAGAACTGTTATGACAAACTGGTACCATTTGGCCAAACGTATTGTCGCACTTATTGTTTTTCCTGTTAGTGTGGAAATTGTTGTGTTGGACGATAGAACGCGTGCCATTGCTGAATTCTTGAGTGCAGAAATCGAGAATTTTTTACTTTCTATAGACTTAGAAAAAGAAGATTTACTCAACTCATTGAAACTACTTCGTGAAGTTGATAGCTTCTGTGTCGATTTTGCAGACACTATTTCCACTATTATCATCATTAAAATGAAGAACCAATTTTCGTCTCTTTAAATTTTTTATCATTCATTTGTGTTGTCCACCAAGCTTGTGGTGTTACCGTACCTGCGCTGCCGTCCCCGCTCTGCCATTCCCGTGTCCTCGCTCTGCCGTCCCCGCTCTGCCGTCCCCGCTCTGCCGTCCTCGCTCTGCCGTCCCCGCTCTGCCGTCCCCATGTCCCCGCTCTGCCGTTCCCGTGTCCTCGCTCTGCCGTCCCCGCTCTGCCGTTCCCGTGTCCTCGCTCTGCCGTTCCCGTGTCCCCGCTCTGCCGTCCTCGATCTGCCGTCCTCGCTCTGCCGTTCCCGTGTCCTCGCTCTGCCGTTCCCGTGTCCTCGCTCTGCCGTCCCCGTTCTGCCGTTCCCGTGTCCCCGCGCTGCCGTCCCCGCTCTGCCGTCCCCGCTCTCCTGTCCCCGCTCTGCTGTTCCCGTGTCCCCGCTCTGCCGTTCCCGTGTCCCCGCTCTGCCGTTCCCGTGTCCCCGCTCTGCCGTCCCCGATACTATTCCCTTTGTTCCCCTCCAGGTTGGCAGGTACCTCGCATACAATTATGCGTTACGTGGCGAGTCCATTGGACTGCGAGTGCAACCAAAAAAAGCGCGTACAAACCCACGCAGTCCAGTGGACAGCGAAAACTTTTGGATTCTTACGGTAGGATCTACATAATGTCGTAGTAGTGTGCGTGAAATTCCTGTCCCTGGGACAGCGTA
>BGKB01000286.1:0-43564 GCA_003116975.1 Aurantiochytrium sp. KH105 | reverse complement strand
TTGGATCGGATCGTGGATGCGATCTCCATCTCGACCCGCCGCGGCACGGCGCCATGACGCCCGCGCGAGCCGCCGCCGCCCGCCCGCGACGCGAGACCGCCGCCGCGGGCGAGGCCCGGCGCCGCGCGAGGCGCGCCCGCGCCGAGGCGGCCGCGGTCGGACGCACGGCCCGGCGCCGCGGAGTACGTACGGTTGCGCGGCGCGTCGCAAGCAGCGGCATGGGGCCTTGAGGCCGCGCCATGGCGTCCACTTCTCCGGGCCCGTGCCGACCCGTGCAGTCCTCGAACACCTACGAACTGGAGACCGAGATCGAGATCGAGCACGAGCACGAGCACGAATTCGCTGTGTCGCGATTGGTCCTTTCGAGTGAAGAGGATAGGTGACCCAGGCAAGGAAGCGAGCGAGCAAGCAAGATGGACCTGGAGTCCGAAAAGGCCAAAGCCCTCGTGGAGCCGAGCGGCCAGGCGTCGTGGAAAAGCGGCGGCACGGCGGAGGAGCTGCCGCGAGAGCGAGAACAGGCTAGCTTCGATGTGGAGACCATGACGAACTTTATCGATGGCGGCCTCAAGCAGACGCTGCAGCGCAGATGGATCACCGGGTCCACGGAAGAAATGGAAAATGTCGGCAAACATGACCGCGAACGCATCGGCAAGCGTGGCGCCATCGCTCGCAACTTTGTGGACTTTATGAAGATCCACAAGAAACATCTTAACCGGTTCTATGTGCCCAAGGGAAGAGACATGATGTACATGAGCATGGGCCAGGTCGGGGGCGGATATCCGGGTTTCGGACTCTTTCTCGCCACCATCGTGGGCCAAAGCTCCCCCGAGCAAATCGGTTGGTGGCTCCCTCGCACCTACACCATGGGCATCACGGGGTCGTACTCACAGACCGAGCTCGGTACGGGAAGTAATGTGCGCGGTCTCGCCACCACCGCTGAGTATGAGAAATCTACGCAGGAGTTTGTCCTCAATACACCAACGCTCGCTTCCATGAAGTGGTGGCCTTCCTCGCTCACGACCTCGACGCACACGGTTCTGTACGCGCAGCTCCTCATCGACGGCAAAGAGTATGGCGTCCATCCCTTCTTCCTCCAGGTTCGTGACGAGAACCTCAACACGCTTCCCGGCGTCGAGGTGCTTGACCTCGGCACAAAGGTCGGCGAGAACGAGGTCGACATCGGCCTGCTCCGTCTCCGCGACGTGCGCATTCCGCGGCGCCATCTCTTTGAAAAACGGCAGCACGTCGAGCCGGATGGCACCTATGTCAAGCACGATCTCAGCGGCGAGAACGGCGCCGCGGATTCGGGCAAGGGACACTACCTGACGATGATCACCGCGCGCGTCAGCTTGGTCTCGACGGCGTGCGTGTTCCTCAGCAAGGGCGCCACCATCGCCATTCGCTACAGTGCTGTTCGCCGCCAGGGTTTTGTCGACAACGCCAAGGGCCAATCGTATCGCGCCGAGCAGAACAAGATCATCGACTACAACATGAACCGCTTTGTCTTACTGCGCAATCTCGCACTCGCTTTTGCCATCCGTTTCACGAGCAACTGGCTCACCGACTGCCTCGACACCATGCAAAACAACCCCGCCGAGGCAACCGCCGACATCAGCGAACTTCACGCCTCTGCGGCCGGTCTCAAGGGCTACTGCTGCAACGCTACGGCGCTGGGACTCGAGGAGCTTCGCAAGGCCTGCGGCGGTGCTGGTTACCTCAAAGCGAGCGGTATTGCCGCGCTTGAGGCCGACTACAAGTGGCGTGCGACTGCCGAAGGTGACACGACTGTGATGCAGCTCGAGACCGCCAAGTACTTGATGCGTGCCTGCGAACGCGTTCAGGCGGGCGAGAACCTTACAGGGCTTTCCCAGGCCCTTAACGTGCTGCGCAATCCTTCGTGGACGTTGTCCTCCGCCCGTCCTGAAGCGCCGACTTCTGCGGACGCTCTCACCTCTGTTGACGTCCTTCTCGAGTGGTTTCGGTTCCGCGCGGTCGCGCAGGTCAAGCTGACGAAGGATGCACTTGATGCACGCATCAAGGCTGGCGAGACCTTTAATGAAGCGTGGAAGGCACTCACGCTCCGTGCCGTCTATACAGGCCAGTCCTACGTGCTTTACTTTATGCTTTCCAAATTTGCGGAAATGATCCGCTCGTGTGAGAACGCCGCATGCAAGACGGTCCTTGAGCGTCTTTGCGCGCTCTTTGCTCTCGGCGACATGGCTGAAGGTCGCCAGTGGCATGGTCTCTTTGACATTGATACGGCCACCATGGTTGAGGAGGCCTGCAGCGCAGTCTGTGCGGCCCTGCGCCCCGACGCCGTTGCTCTTGTCGATGCTTGGGACTACACGGACGCTGCACTGGGATCTACGATTGGCGCAAAGGATGGCAATATTTACGAGCGCCAATTTCTCGCAGCGGTGGAGAGTGACATCAATCAGGCTGGTCGCCCGGAGTTTCTCGATGTTCTCGAGGAATTTGTCGACAAAGACTTCCTCGCGCTTCACAATAAGCCCGACCCATCGTGCGACCCAGACGATACCTCTTCGTACCCACCGCCGGCGAGCAAGCTCTGATCGCACTTACTTCTTTGCCTCTTCAATTCAAATATTGGCGCGCAAATCTCTTCGTCTTTTCTTTCTTTTTATATTTACGAGACCATTCTCATTCATTCAGTCATGTTGTCATGTCGTGATCTAGCTGCTGTCACTGATGTGGTCTTTCCTTTACTCTTTCTCCTTTTATGTCTTTTGGTCTCTCTTTTCTTTGCACTTCTTTGTTCACGAAACGAGCACTGCTCAGAGTGTCGCTGTCTCCTCTTCTTCCTCCTCGTCGTCATCATCCTTTTTGTTCGCATCCTCCCGTTCTTGTGAGTCGAGTGTCACTGCTGATGTCGCTTCACGAGACAGTGCCTCGTCGTGCGCTTCCTTGCTGTCCATACCACCTTGTGTCTCGTCTGAGGCCTGCTCCTTTGTGTCCTTGGCACCGGTCAAGGTATCCCTCTTCTCTGTCGGTGTCAGATCGAGTTCGTAGGCTTCCTCAAGGACAACGTTCGAGGAGGCGTCGGTATTAGCGTCTTGCGCGGTCTGCGTCGGAGGCGGGTGGTCAAAGTCAGCAGGAGATGCAGGCGAAGGCCGAAGCGAGGCGCTCATTCCACTTGAGGCGAGGCCCTCCTCGTTCTCGTCCGTGATGGTACCAAGAGTCGCCGAAGCGTTCATGAGAAAACGGTATTGGCACAGCTTGAAGCTGTTGAAGGCCTTTTGAAAGATCGATTCGTGATCACGCTGCAGAAGAGCGTACTCGTCCATGAGCCGAACGCGAGCACGCTCGAACTCTACTTGTTTCTCAGCAAAGAGATCTTCAGCCTGCCCGACGACAACGGGCGAGGCCTGCCGGGTGCGAAGACGCTCGACATTTTCTTTTCGCGAATCGGCTTCGAGGTGTACAATGGCAGCCTCCTTGATTCGATTGCGGATGTCCGCGAGCTCGCGCATCTTGGCACGAATCGGAATGGTCACGTTGCTTTGCAGTTCGCTGCGCAAGCTGTCCTGGCCATAGGTCGTCTCCAGTGTCGGTGCTTCGCGAACCACAGCCGTGTACTTGCGGATAGGGTCCTTCGGGCCTCCGCGTAGTTGACGTCCGCTCTCTTGCAGCACGCAAACGCCCTTGTGGAAAATAGTAGCGGCCTTGATAACGCCCTCCAACGAGTCATAGACCTGGGTGGCAAGGTCCATGAATTCGCAGAGCTCTTGGTCGCCTCCGAGACGCTTGGCGCGCTTCTCGATGTACTCATTATGCACGCCCACCTGCTCCAGCTGCTCCTGCACGCGCTGCACCGTGCGCTCCTTGAGTAACTCCAACCCAGACCTCGAAAAGAAGGACGCCATGATAGTGTTTCTCACCTCCCTAGCCGGGCTGGCTCGATGGATACCGTTTTCCTTGCTCCCTTGGGCCCCGCGTCTCCGCTGCCCGTTCGCCGTCCGGCGCCGCGCGTGCGTCGCCTTGTCACGCCACGCCACGCCACGTCGCCTGTCAACGTGCGCAGACCGCGTTCTCCTCCGACTCGGACCCTGGCGCGGTCGATCGATTGCTCCCTCGCGAGCAGAGATCCGTGTATGTAGTATTGGATTTTTTCGACCCCGAAAATGCTCATCGAGTCCCGCAAGCGCAGAGCGGCACTTTTGACCACCTACACCTGACGCCGCCACGAGCAATCGTGTCGTAGACGCCTGTCTCCAAACCTGGTGCATGTAATGCAACGACGAGAACGTGAATGAATGGTCTGCTGGGGGCTCCAGGCAGGGCTCGGTCAAAGATGACATTGAGAGCATTCGCATTGTCGTCGACAGGATCAAGCTGCTTGAGAACATCATGTGAATGTCGAGACCTCGTTCACCAACGTATACATTGTTGGAATCATCCAAATTTCCCTCATGGCAAAAAGACAAAGAAGCAAAAATCGCTCAAGTTATCAGGGTCGAAAAAAAGCCGCCTCGTGGCGAAGGTCGAGGTGCTCGATGGACTTATGAAAGGCGAGGAGCTGCGCGTCCGCGTCAGCCTCTACCTTTCGAGGGGCGCGATAGGTTGTCCCGTCTGCAAAGAACTGTGAGCAAAACAAGCACACGCTAACTTCATCGTAGCACCGCGGCGCACGGCTCCGCTTTACGTCAGGACGCACATGCACGCCCCAAGAGTCGCGCAAGTCCATAATGGCTTTGTACGAGATCGTCATAGGAAGATTCAGCACATTGAACGCCTTTTGGCAGAGTGCACACTGCCGCTCGCGCTTGCAAGAGTACTTTTCCTGGAGCAGGAGCATCTCATCCTTCGAGATGCGATCCCGCGACCGTTGTAGATCTTTGGCGATGAGCACATGATGTTTTGCGTTTGCAACACCGACCTTGAGGTCTCGGTCTAGAATGCGAAAGGTCACAGGATAGGTGGCAGGGTGCTCTCGATGGCGATGCAGCGCATGCTGCTGTGCCAGCCATCTCCGATCCATCTGCTGTGCTCGAGCCAGCGCCGAGCTCGTCTTTGATGCAGTTAGCGCTACACTCGTCGACGGCTGCACGGTCGCCTGCGAATCCTCAGGTTCCTGCGTCCGCGGCAGCTTGCGGGTCGATGGACCGTTTTCGAGAGGCTGCAAAAGTTTACGCATAGAGCGCCGCCTGCGGCGTTGGTTTTCTCGGAGGCGTGCTGCTCGTCGCTCAGCCTCTGCCATCTTCTCAAGCCTGCGGGCTAGCTCTTCAACACTCGTCGAACGAGTGGCCTCCTGCTTGATAGTTTTTTCGGGCGAAGGCGCTCCGGATCGTTCCATTGCAGGCGCGCGTGTCAAATCTCCCGTGCTAGAGTGGAATCGTTGGGCGTTCAAGGGCGTCTCTATGGCTGTAGCATATAGACTGTTGCGTCGCTGCAGATCGTCGAGCGCTAGAGCTTCATCTAACAAGGCCAGCTTATCACCGTCTTCGTCTTCATCTCCACTAAAGTGCCCTGTGATGCTGCCTTCATAATTCTCGGTGCCATTAATGATGGATTCTCGCAAGCCAGCCATCATTGCGCGATCTGGACTGCTGTTTTGCGAAATGCGACCAGCCATCATCGGAGATGAGACATCATCCTTTGTCTTATCCTCCTCGTCAGCGAACTTAGTGCTCGTCGTCGGGCGGGCCTCCTTTGTGCGTTCGGCAGCGTTCGTGCTTGGTCTGACGTCTCGCGTTACGCACAGGTATTGAATAAGAAGCGGCAAAAGCGCCGTTTTGCTCTCTATATCCGCACTCTCGCTGACTTCGTTTTCAAGACTTTCATCATCAGCATCGAGATCAGCCCCGTCAATGTCGATATCGCTCTCCTTCTCCTCCTGATAAGATTTGAGCTTTGCACCAAAGACAACATGTCGAAGTTTTGCCACATCAATTGCGCGTGAAAACCTGTACCATGCGCCGATCGCAATATTAGTAGACTTCTTTTCGTTGTGATTCTTTTTGTTGGCCTCAAGCTCCTCATCGAAGACCTCCAAGGTTTTATGCAAGCTGCGTTTCCGTAAGTAGTCGCGCACCACGAGAGTGGCAAAATCATCCACCTCGCGCTGATTCTGCGGCGGCGACGGCGACATGGGTGCGTTCGCTTGTGATGGTGGAGGCATCCTCGCCTTCGCCTCGGGCGCTTCGGTCTGAGAGGTTGCCTCCACTCGCGACGAAGTTTACACCCAACGTGGCAAACAAGCAGGCTGCCTGGCCGACTGGCTGTCTCAGCCCATGCGAGAATTTATTGGAGCGAGCGCTTCTCGACACCAGGCAAGCTTGCGCGCTGCTGCTTCGACGTTCTCACGGCGCACGACCCTCACTCCCGCGCTCGCAGCGCACACCAACCAATGTGCACGTGCTGGAACAGGACCACCGCCGCCGCCAAAGCTACAGCTGCTGCTCTCTCCTCAACAAGAAAAAGTCGATTGATCCGTTGGGGAATACGGGGAACTTCCCCGGAAGAAGGCCGCTGGGACTCGCCGTCGATCGTCCCATCGCAGACGGACCAATTGGGACGCATTCTTCGCTGTCAAGCAGTCAGGCTTGCTTGGCTCTCTGTCAGACTACAGCGGCAGGAGCCGCGATGAGAGACTGCCTGCAGCAAACATGGCGCCAATCTTGCCGCCGTCGTGGTCGTCGCCGCCGCCGCGTCGCGAGTAGTAGCAAATCGAAAGAAGGGGGGGTGGGTGGTGGTGGTGGTGGTGAGCATCTTCGAAAGGGCCGGGCCGGGCCGCGGCCGGGCCAGAGCGAAGCGGCGCACGCTCGCGCAAGAAGTCGGCCCCGCTCCAAAGCAGGTGGGCCGAACGTGGAGCTCAGCGAAAAATCAGCCAGCATTGCACGCAGCCCCATTCAATTCAATCCAATCCTATCCAACGCAACACAACGCAACGTAACGCAAAGATCTTCTGAGCTAAATGCCGCCGCCCGTTCCCAAGCGCGCAGGATCCAGAAAGCCTCCAGCCGTGCCTTCACGAGGAAATAGCGTTCTCGAACAAAACGAATCAGTGCCCAGACATCATGCCAAGGAGCAAGCCAATGCGTATGCGGCCAAATGCCAAGTCAAAATCCCTCGAGGCGAGGCGATGCTCATGCCTCCACCTGTCCCTCGACGTTCGCCAATGCGGCGAGTAAGTCCACGCATCCCGCCATCTGTACCCGAAACGGACCAAGCTGCTCCCGATCCTACAGTCAAAGATAATCATACAATCGACCATTCAGCACTACTTTCCAGGCCTTCTATTCGACACGCTCGACGGCCGAGTCGTGCCTCTCGTAGAAGACCCACGCAAATGCTCTCGGAGGTGAAGGCATCGATGGAAGAAGCAGCCTCGCAAAGTCCACTTCGGGAACAACAAGAAGAGCCGCACACCCAGGACAAACCCCTGGCGCTGATCGAAACAAGTACCGTGCATGAAGAACAGAAAGACGCCGGGGCGCACGCGTTTGCCGACTCGGACCTCTTCGAGATGGTCGCTCTGTACGACTTGGTGGTCCCGCTCATGAAGCCATGTGTAGCGTGTGCTACGTTTTCGTTTCGGTCCGAGAACGAGAGCGATCTATCTTTTGACAAGGGTGACATGGTCACGGTTGACGCTGCTGTCGGCGCGGACTGGCTCCGCGGACGATGCGGTCGCCGCATGGGGATTTTCCCGAGAAGCTACATTCAATGGATACAAGGTCAGGACGTACCAGAAGCAGTTCATCCGGGCCCTGATGGCCTGTGGCGAGCACTTGTTCGATTCGACTACGCCAAGCAACAGACAAATGATCTTCGGCTGGTACGCGGTACTGAAGTCCTCGTTGAACGCCCCATCGATGAGCTTTGGTACCAGGGTCGATACGTTGGCGAGAATGCAGAAGTCGGTATCTTTCCACAGTCGTACGTCGAGCTCATTGCACCGGGCCAGATCAAGGCCATTGCTTCTCTTGATTACGACAGTCCGCGCTTGAGCTTTAAAGCAGGCGAGGTTATTGAGCTTCTTGCCAAAATTTCTCCTGGCACCAAAATGGTCGGACGCGTGTGTGCGCAAGAAGGAGTCTTTCCGGCGAGCAATGTTAAGTACGACAAGCTGTACGACCACAAACTGCCTATTATGCCCGAAGACTGGCGCGTTAGCTCTAGAAACGTAACAGAGACTGACGAACCACTGGCTTTCACAGCCTCGTCCGAACCTCGGTTTTTTCGTCCCGTGTTGGAGGACTTTGAGCAAGACGCTGCTGTATACGAGAATTTGTACGAGAGCAAGCTTCCCATGGCGAGCAAGATTAAGACGAGAAAGGGCAACCGAAATCAACCTCAGAACTGTGTCATTGCCTAGGAAGAGACGGTCTTGCCCTGCGCTGCGGAGATTCTCGTGAGCAATATGCATACAATTGCGATATCCTAAAATTGATTGAATCGCAAGAGCAACAACGTAAAATGTCACGTGAACGTGCGCTGTGTAAAGTAAGTAAATGGTAGAGCTTGAAATGTGAAATTTTCTAATAGAGCCTGGGATGGGCTGCGGCAGAAGCGGTACGTAGACGCTGTACGAGGTCAAAAGCATCCGGGACCTCATCAGGAAGCGGCGACAGGTAGTCGCGATGACCGTCAGCAGCCCAAAGTTCCGAAAAGCGGATATTAAAAATACGGACGCCCTCTAGCAGGTCAGCAGCATACGTCGTTCGCACAAAGTGATTTTCCACGGCGCTTGCAACCTGGTTCCGTTTGGTCATAGCTTTCCACATGATAAGGAGGAGATGCTTCAATTTATCCGCCAACGTTGCTCCCTCGTGAGCAACACGACCGATGGTCAAGGCACAGCGCACCAACGCCTCAATATATTCTTCGTACAGCATCTTGGGCACCTTGTCGTGATACGCATGATAGTCGATCGACGCGAGGAAAGCCTCTCCGAGTGATTGCATTGACAGGAGAGCCGAAGCGCCAAGGCCGAAGTCCTTGGCGAGCTCAATGAACGACTGATAGCTTAGCTCGTCTCTCATGCGGTTGCCCGTACCTGCGATCGTTCGAAAGGATCCCGTGGGAGACTTTGGGCAGGACTTTCCATTTCCGCTGCTTTGATCGACCTCACGTTCGGCTGCTGATGCGTAAAAGTGGAAGATGGGTCGAAGCGCAGACTCGAAGCGCATGAGCAGCTTGCGAACTTCTGCGTCCTGGAGCACGAATGCGATCCGTAGAGGATCTCTATGTTGTGCTCGCCACAACCTGGATTGCACAAAGAGTCTTAGCGCCGTCTCAGCACTCGAAGCGTCGGGGAACAGGCGAAGGGCAATCTTGAGGACAACATTTAGAAAAGCTTGAAACGTCATTCTTCGAGACCCGTGCATCTTTGTTGATTGCGCCGCGGTCTGCTTGGATGATCCGCTACGTTTGCCCACCTCTGCAGAGATGAGTACGTTAATATCGGCGACGCGGAGCAAGCTTGCCTCGGAGCCTGCCGCTGGCTCATTTCCGGCGTCGTTCAGGATGCCGCAATCGCGAGCAAACTTGGTAAATTCGTAGGCACGAAGACGATTAGGCTGCAGGGCGTCGCCATGAATTGCGTAATGAGTGAACGTGTTCCAAAGCTGGAGGTGCGCCTTGTCCCAGTCAAAATGGAGATCTTGCTTCGATGCGAGCGACTTGCAGTCCTCCATGCCGCCTTCTTGAGGTAGCTGTATCTGCATGCTTTTAAGCTGCTCGCGCTTGCGCTCGTTCGCAGCCGGCTCTGACGCCAGCATCTTCTCCTCGAGTCTGACAGCGAGTCGGGCGTCCAGAGTCGCTGTCCTGCGAGACGGGGCGCGGAATCGGGTCTGGGCGAGGGAAAAAGCGCACGCGTGCGCGCGCGAGCAAACATGGACGAGCTTCGGCCGGAGCCCATCTCCGCCTTCTCGCCATTCAAGAAGTCTGGTTTTCGCGCGGAATCCACTTTTCAATGCGACTCAAGTTAGGTAGTAGGGGGCTTTACACTGATGGAAAGCTTCGGATCAATTTTTGTGGACAGCTCCAGCTCCTTCCTTTCCCTACTTTGCCACATGCAGCGCATGCAAATGCCCTGTCCGCGGCAGCCGCAAGCGCAGCCTCAGCCAGGTCCTCGACCACGCCAGCGCACCAGGCCAAAGAGACACCACAAAGGGCCCGAAATCGTCAACCTCACCGTGGACTCTGATAACGACCAACAAAACGGGCCTCCTCCCATAAAGCTCCGCAAGGCCAGCCTCGAAACCGAGCCTGGCCTCAAAGCCAGCCTCAAAACCGGGCCTTGCCTCAAAGCCGAGCCACACGCCGACCAACCCGACAGAGGATTCATCCAACAACAACAAAGAATCATTTCATTTTTTACTCTTTCTTTTTTCTTTTTTTTTCCGCGCCGCCGCGGCCGACTGCGTTCCTGCTTGCAATCTTCTTTCTTTTCATTTGCCTCCTCTCCCTCCTTTATGCTCACCAACGAGCACCCGTTCACCTTGCGCCCCTTTCGCTCCATCAAAAGTTCAACGATCAGCCGCAGCTTCATGCGACGCTCCATTTGCACTTGCCAGGTTGCTCCTTAAGCTACTCTGCCGTAAAATGCTTCGAGGACAGCGTCATCCTTTGTCCTTTATTTCCTTTCCTGTTCCTTTCAGCCAATCAATCAATCAATCAATCAAGCATGCATGCATGCATCCATCAATCGATCGTATATCGCGTTCCATTTAGCTTTTCCTTCATCTGTTCCTCGTTCATCCATTGATCTCAGCAGAACTTTGCTTGGCAGAACCTTGCTTGGCGGAAGAATTCTTCTCCCGCGATGACGTCGCAAGCTCGGCGGCTTCGAAGGTGGCGTCAAAGTCCATGTCAAAGAGCTCCACGTCGCGTTCCGCATCGCTGGGGCCACCGCAAAATGCACTGCCGAGATCAATCAGACTGACCCCGCCGTCCTCGCGAATCGTAACGTTGCGTAAACCCATGTCGCCGTGGATAATGCCAGCCTCGTGCAGAGACCTCAGCGCCGCGTGGACGCGCTTCTTGACAGCAACGAGCCCCTCTGCCCTCGTAATGCGCATACCCTCCTGGGAACTCAGAGCATGCCCTGCGTTCTGCGTCACCAGCACCGCCTGCTTGCCTGCGCCCATGTCAAACTCCCCCACGTGCACCACGGTGGGAACCACTCTTCCTTGCAGCCCAAGCGCCGGGCCCTCGTAAGTGGCCACCTCATTCTTAAAGTGGTGCATTGCGCACTGGTGCGAGTGCGCATCACGCGCGTTAGCCTCTTCCACCGCAATACACTTTGCAAAGCAGTCCGAGATCTCTTCGCCGGTTTCCAGGTCCGTCACCGTCGTCCGCTTGTAGCCGACACCTTGCTCGAAAGAGTACATGCACGACCAACGACACATCTGAAAAGTCGAACGCCAAAGCGACCCCGTCAACGGCGCTATGCACCTTCCCTCCCTTCGCTTCCCCCCTATTTCTATTGCCTTTGCCATTGCTTTGGCGTTTGCCTCCGCCTCTGCTGTTGCCGTCGCCGTTGCCTCTGCTGTTGACGCGCCATGAAGCAGAGCTTGTGCCGATGGGATGGCCCCTCAAGCCAACTGTCCCGTTCGCACGGGCGCAGCGCTTTCTTCAGATCCACGTCGTCTTCTCGTCCCATCACGCGATCTCTCATGGCAAGCCAAACGAACAAAGTGCTTGCCTGGATCAAGGACGCTGAAGGGGTTTCCGCATCCACCTCGCTCACAGCGGTGCCCCACAATTCGTTGCCAGCTGCGCATACCTCTGCGCTCTCCCGGCCTGCGCGCGTGAAAGGCGAGAACCTATCAGAGCAATGCAGGACCATGGAACCGGACGACTCATCCACCTCAAGCTCGAGAAAGAATGTAGATTTCCAGTTCGAAAGAATCCCATAACGGCATTCGCGCGACACCATGTAGCAGCAAATCTGCGCAACGGGGTCACCGACCATCTCGATGGAAGTTTTGAAATGCTCCACGGTAACTTCGATTGCTTTGTCAATATCTCCTTGTCTTCTTTCTTCCAGCGCTCTGCATTGCGCATGTTGTTGTTATCGGCCATGATCTTGGCTTTGTGACAAAAGCCAGCTCTTGTCCCGGCGCGAAAACGACCTGAAAATTTTGCGCCTGCGTAATGGCGCCTATGATCTTTAATACGCACCAGGCCCGTTGCAGCGGCGCGGCACGTCCCAGCGGTCAAAGGAGATGACAAAGGTGCCTTGGAAATCTTTCCCAACGTCCTCTTCTTCGAGCAGACTGAGGTATGTCTGCGCGTTTGCTCGTTTGCTTGCAGAACGTCGTCGAGCGTGATCCCTCACCACAAAGCAAGCGGGGTCCGCGTATTTCAGCCCTAGCAGACCGCTACTGCCATACACACCGTGTGAGACACCTGGTATGAGTCCTGGTGCGCCTGGGCCTTAGCGCATGTCTAGGCGTAATTGGAGGTAGATAATTTATTCCAAAAAAAAAGAACTTTTTTGTATTTCAACGGCTCGTTGGCATTTTTCACATCATACTCGCGTGTAAGTATTGCGACGAGCCGCGTGCCTGTCGCCCTGCCTACTTGCCTTTCTGCCTGCTTGCCTTGCCCACTAGTTTACTTGCCTGCTCCGAACACGAACGCGCCACCAGACAAATTTGGTCGAATGTGGGGCGAACGAACCCGTTTATCGTTCGCTTTGCTTTGCACCACGCCATTTCATAACAAACCAGCAGCAGAGAGCGCGCGTGCGCCGTCGCGCGTGTGCGCCGTGGCGCTGCGGCAAGAACGCGCATCAGCAGCTAGCAGGCAAGGACGCCGCAGGCTGGCGCTGGTAGCTACACGTGCTGCTTCGCTGCGCCCACGTTCAAAGCGTCGGGGCGCGAAAAGCCTGCGAGAACACAAGTCAAATGCTCCGAAAACGAAGCTCGCGGTCCTCAAAGGTCGACCCCGCGTTACAGTATGGGGAGGATGGCAAGGAGGTCGCCACTGAGAACGAGAACGTCTTGAAGGTGATGATCTCGACGTCTCATGACCAGCTACGCAAATTCCAGGACGAGCTTCGTGAATCGTCGGCAAGCTCGAGCACTTTTCGCGAGAGACTCGAGTATGCCCTCGCGACCTCTCGGAGTGGCATGCTGCTCGACGCGGCCAACGCGCTCCTTACGATCACCGCTTGCGCGCTCTACGTGGCAGAAACATATGTGTGGAGTAGGCAGGACTGCACCTTGTCAAATTCCAACGAAAGGAATGGAACCTTGAGAAATTTCGTCACGGCTGACTTATGCCTCAGCATTGTCTTTGCTGTCGACTTTGCATTGCACTTTTTTGTGGCGCACAAGCGCCTCGTTTTCATTGTGAGCGCGCAAGGTATCATCGAACTCGCCACAACGTTACCAGGATTCCTCTGCGAGTACATGCTGCTGAACGACATGTACACAGTGTGCGATCTTCAAAAAGAGGTTTCGCCCTTGACAGTTGTGTGCTTGCTCCGAGTGCTCCGGGTCTTTCGCTTAGTGCGAACAAGCCGACTCTTGGCCTTTGTAGAGTCCGAAATTCTGAGACAGGTGTACACAATGACGCTCTCAGTTCTCTATCTGATTTTCTTTGCATCTGGGGTTTTGCATCTCGTGGAGAACACAGAGGCCTTATGGCAAAACGGCGCAGAAATGACTCACAAATCGTTCTTTGACATCAACTACCTCATTGTCACGACAATTACAACCGTAGGGTACGGCGACGTTGTGCCTGAGACGATGCTGGGGCGCGCCGTCATTATGGGAATGATGTGCACTACGGTTATTCTCGTCCCTAAGCAGACAAACAAGCTCGTGGCGCTCATGGCGATGACGTCTGTCTACGCGCGACAGTCCTACAACCGCAAGGGACAGACGTCTCATATCGTAGTTTCGGGCGACGTGCATGGTCGGGCTATTCTCGACTTCTTTCGCGAATTTTTTCACCCCGATCATGGAAACACGAACCAGGGCGCAGTCATCATTGGGGAGGGCCTTCCTTCGCCCGAGATCCGCTCTTTGCTCAGCGACCCAAGATTTGCGTATATGATCACCTACCTCGATGGTACCGTCATGCTCGACCGCGACCTTTCGCGGGCCGCCCTGGAAGACGCTGAAGGCATTTTTCTGCTCACCAACAAGCATTCTCGAATGCCACAGCACGATGACGCGAGCTGTATTTTGCGCGCGCTTTCTGTCCACCGATACCTGCAGAAGCGATGCGGCTCACATGAGCCGGCGGGCGAAGCGAGTCTGTCAAAGGAGAGCAGCGTTCCAAGTCTCCCAGGACCAATGCTTCGTCGACGAACGAAGAAACCGAGACTCTGCATTCAGCTTTTGCAGTCTGAGAGCAGGAGACTCTTCGAGTCCTCGCGACGGCAGATAGGACACCATGATCTGTGCCATACCCAGCTCGTCTGTATTGATGAGATCAAAAACAATATCATGGCAAAAAGCTGTCTTGTGCCCGGGTTGACGACAATGATCAACAATCTCGTAGCCTCAAGCGAGGAACCTACGCTTTCGAGCAACGAAGCACCCTGGCTTCATGAATATGCCGAAGGCGTCGGCTATGAAATGTACCGTATTGAGCTCTCCGAATACCTACAGGGACTGCCCTTTTCATCCATGGCAGAAGAAGTCTATCTCGCGACAGGAGTGCTGGTGTTTGCACTGGAGCTTGCGCATGTACGAGCTGGCTCATATGTGGCGTTGAACCCAGGTCGCTTCGTCATTCCACATGCTGTGCCCGAGCTTGCCATCTTTGCGATTGTTCTTGCCGGAGATCTGGACGAGGCGCTGGTCATAAGCACCTCAGATAAAGTCACGGAAGAAATCCGTGATAAGGTCTTTCAAAACATCACACTCAACACCGCCGACCAAGAAGGTTTTCTTCCCCCGCAGCCAAAGAATGATCGTACGAGAATGAGCATGAGCGCGCATCTCCCGAGACTCTTTGCTGGATTCTCTCGAGGAAGCTCGACCAGCCTTATTGGAAGCGAAATGAGTCAAAATGGGGGCAGCGGCAGACATCTCAACGTATCGCAGCGTCTGCTGAAAATCGACAACGATGAGGACACGGCGCCAACGTTGAGCCGGCGGCAATTATCTTCCCAGATGCTTGGCCAAGCGCGGCACAGCATGAGCTTTCGAGCGAGAGATGGTCTTCATCGCGAATTTTATGCCGCCGAAGAGCCGTCAACGCTGGAGGAGCGTCAGCTTTCGTCGTGCGGACCGGACTTCAATAAGCACATTGTCGTATTTGGAGAAGTTTCGCAGCTGTACAACTTTGTCTTGCCCCTTCGGCGAAAAAAGCTCGGGGAGATTGTTCCGATTGTTGTCGTACATACTCGTCTTCCTAGCGAGCAAGAGTGGCAGGCAATTGCACGATTTGATGAGCTTTACTTTATGCAAGGATCGTCGCTGGACGTGCATGACTTGCGCCGCGTGAGTATTCGGCATGCCTCTCGCGCTGTACTCTTTGCCAAGGTCAACGAACTTGGTCAAATGCCGAGCGAAGCTCTCGTCGATGCAGACTCTGTGTTTGCATATTCAATCATTGCCAAAGACTGCCCAGATGTGCAAATTAACGTCGAGTTGGCCGTACAGACAAACATTTCGTACTTGGCAGATGAAGACAAGCTCCGGTCCTGCGGTATCAAGGCTTCGGATCGGTACATGTACGTCCCGCCTTTTGCCGCCGGCCAAATTTACACGTCATCTGTCCTCGATACGCTCTCGGGGCAATCCTACTACAACCACAAGCTCATTGACATTTTGCATCAGCTTGTCATTGGCCAAAGTCCGGAGTCTGCGTCTCGCTGGCAACAGGAAACAGGCCATCTAGTCGCAAACGCGATTCACAGCAGTGAATTACACATGATTCCCGTTCCCCCTGAGCTGCACAACAAGACTTACGGAGACTTGGTTGGCTATCTGAATAAGCAGGAAATCATCCCGCTCGGTCTCCGCCGCGGTGTCTTGCAGGAGCGTCAAAACGTCATGCCCTACGTGGTGACGAATCCCCCACGCGACATGGAGATCAAGCGCATCGACAAGGTCTTTGTGCTTTCCCGTGAGCCGCCAGTCCAGCGAGTAAGCCAGCGCAACCTTTTAGGGGATGAAGGCCTAAAAAGCGAAGCCCCCTCGTCGTCTAACCCTGAACCATCCCTCGACACAGTGGACGAGAGCATCGTGTCCAAGGGTCCGTCTTCGCGTCGAATCTCGGTGTCAAGACGAGCCTCGACTTCGTCGAGAATTTCATCCCGGAATTCTCGCATTTTCTCGCAAGAGGGTCTCGGAGAAGGCGAAGCGGACGTTGACGTTGATGACGAGCACGATGACGACGAAATCAAGGCCGCGCTCAGCTCTTTTCAAACCGAGATGCGTACAGAGCTTGCTTCGCTCTCGAGCGAGATGCGCGTCTTATTGCAAAGTATCCGGGCAGACAGTTCAAACGGGGGCGACGAGGAGACACAAGCATGATTGTCCAAAACGAACATGGGACAAAAACAATATCGTGATCGAACCTGATCTGATCTGATTTTTTTTTAATTTTTTTTAAAAAAAGCAAGAAGGAAGAAAAAAGGAAAAACAAACGAAGGGTAATCATGAAGAAAAAGAAGAAGAAGAAGAAGAAGAAGAAGAAGAAGAAGAAGAAAAAGGAGAGAGAAAGCAATGACGAGAAGAAAGGAACCTCTGCTTAGTGTTTGTTTTCGTTCATTCCTGGTCTGGTCTGGTCTAGTCTGGTCTGGTCTAGTCTGGTCTGGTCCAGTCTTGTCTTGTGCACATAATCTTCCTTTTTTCCGCCCTTCAGCTACACAGCGCTCCACTACGCTCTCCAGACAGCGCTAGGATTTTCCCGGAAGTCCCAAATTTCTGCGGTGGGCGAGAAATCCTCGGTGCCTGTGATTTCCTTTAATAAATCTTCTTTCTCCTGCGCAGTGCGGTGCATTTTGATCTTTAGACATTTGAAAAGGTTCGACTGCATTTGCTGGCAATCGTCCACGCTACCGCGCTGGTAGTAAGTCGACACCTAGAGATATTTATAGGCCGTTCAATCATCAGGTTTCATGCCCTTCGTCAGCTTTCGCAATTTGGCGAAGACGTCATACACTTTCACATAAAGACGCTGCAAAAGTAGCAGTAAATCATCGCTGCAGACCATCCCGTCCTCGAGTCTCTTTGACATTGTCACCTACCTGGTTGGCTGGGCTGTAGCAGAACATGAGCGCGTCGAGATGCTTGACGCAATCTGTTTTGGTGCCGATCTCGACCGCCCGTTCTTCATCCGAGAGCTCTTTCGATGGCGCGGGAACGGCGGCAGTTGCGGCCGGGCCATTGGCCGTTGCCAGCGGGATCTCCTGATCTTCTTTGCCGTCGCTCATCGTGCCAAAGACATGAAGAGGTTTGCTTGCAGTCTCTCTCTCTCTCTGTCTTCGCAGCGCAGACCATTCAACAAGGGGTACGCACGCGCACCCCCCTTCATTTGTTTATACACTTATACCGTGTGCGTATACCTAGACCTAGAAGTTGCGACACGGGAAGAGAATGATCAAATTGTGAGCCCCATTCTTCACTGCACTGCCAACCAGCTCAACGCATGGAAAGAGCCTGCGACTTCTGCTTTTCTTGGGCCGAAGAACTCGAAGAAGGTGTGAGTGCCCTTGATGATTATGAATTGATTTTCAGCAAGAAAAGCGTCGGGTAAAAAGGAAAGGTCGAGATACATCACGAACAGAAGGAGACAGTCTATCGTTATAAGGACTACGCGTCGAGAAGCTGACGAACTTGCTGTGGATCGTGAAGTAAAATGTTGGAAAGCTGCGCAGGCTGATAACCGCTGCGTGAGAGGTCTTGCAAAGTAGCGTAAAACTGCTCATAGGTCGCGGCAATGGCGCCCGCCGTGGCGTTGCGAGCACTTGCACGCAGTCGAGGGCTGGAGAGGCGGTCGAACTCCGGCATGACGAGCGAGAACATTGACTTGTAAAAGCTGTCGAGGACTTCGCGAAGCGCATCGAGCGTCATGCCCGGCTGCTGCGCAAGAGGCTGTGATGGGTCTGCGCGTGCAATAAGTTCCATCTTATCAGCCATGCCACTGCGGCGCAAAATAGCATCCGCCTGCTCCCTCACCAGCAGGTCGGTCCAATCTCCAATTTCGGCGGTGAGACGCTGCACCCAGCTCACGGTGAAATCATACCGGGTGAGACTGCTTTGCATGGCCACGAGATTGTTGATGATATAGACAGCAGCATCGGCTCGGTCGAGACCCGAGGCACTCTGCCGGCACGCCTGCATGAGCGGGCCAATGAAGGCGTTGAGCACAGGCGCGAAGCGGCGTTCACGCTCCTCTGCAGTTTGTGCCTCAAGCGCCGCCGTGGAGAGTGCTTCGTCGTGCACGGCAAGAATATCAGAGAGCCTGCGAATGAGCTCGCTGACCTCGAGAGCGACGGAGAGATCCCGCGGATACGCCGGCGGAGCAGCGAGAAGTTTGTCGCATTGTGCTTTTACAGACATGAAAAAGGTCTCCTGCGCCGCTGCATGCAGACCCCCGATGGTCTCCACTGCGAGAGCACGCGGACTTGCGAGAACGTTTTCAAGGGTTCCCTGGTAGAACTCGAGCAAATTGGTCATCTTGAAAACAACGAGAAGCGTTGGCTCTGAGGCAAGTACTTGGCGCACGCGTCCTCCGAGCGGTCCTGCTACGCCCTGAAAGATCATATCCAACGTGGCAACGTTTCTTTCAAGAGGCGTTGCTTCTTTCTTGGTCTCGTTTTCTTCGGCGCTTTTGCTCCCCTCAACGTCGGAGTCGCCCACCTTGGCGGTTTCTTTGCTACCCTCGAGACTTGTTTCCCCTGTAACAGCCTTCTCCATGTCTTGAAGCGTAGGAGGCGCCTCCACGCTGGGATGAGGGTTAAGGGGAAAGAGCGCAAAGACGAGACGCTTTTCCACTGCCATGGCTTGATGCACCCACGCCAACATATCTCCCACATATCGTAGCGGGTCGTGAGCATGCAGCTCAATCGGTCGCGCAGCGCCACCAGCACCGCCCTGCGTGAGTGCGGCGGCAAAACGAGCTGCGATCGCTGCAGATCGATGTTCAGCGATGCAGTTGCGGGCTTGATCGTAGTATGCTGGAGCTTCGACCAGTGTGGCAATGCCGCGTTTGAGGGCTTCCGACGGATCGGGAAAGTCGGGGTCGAGCTGGCCACACTGGCTTTGGACCCAGCCAAAGAGCTGCTCGTACGCTTGGCCCTGGAAGACGGCCATGGCGTCAAAAAGCTCAAGGCCCGCGCTCTGGAATTGTGAGCTAATGAGAGCTTGGCACTCCGTTCGGATTCGCTGGACATCTTCGAGTGCGCTGAAGAAAAGCGCGCCACCATCGGTCCCTTGTGGACCCTGGCGGAGGGCCAGGAGCTGGGCATCGGTGAGCTTGAAGCGCTTCAAAAAGTTTTCCATGACCTTTGATCTCTCTACAGCGTCGTTGCGACGGGACGCAAGGTCCTGCGTCAGCTCTTTAAACTTGCTCGTCTCCTCTGCGCACTTGTCGAGGCGGTCGACGAGGTCGTCGCACACTAGATGGATATCCTCCACGCTGCGGCTGAGGACGTCGATGCTCGACTGGATCGGTTCGAACTCGGCCACGAATTTCTCGACGAGCTCCAGGCCGCGTGTTTCCAGGTCTGCGCGCAGGTTTCGCCTCGCCTCGAGCGTGTTCTCCTCAGGAAAAAACGCTGCCAGCGCGTCGAGGGCGTCAAGCATGGCCGCTGTGTCTGTCCTCATCTCCTGCACCTTTTTCAGTTTCTTGCGGAAGACCGAGGGAGGCGCCATGGTGCCTAGTGCGCGTGTCCCCTTGCGGGGCCTCCCTCCGTCCTTGTCCTCGTCGCCCGCCGCTCGGCGTCGACGTCAAAGACCTTGGTGCTTTGGACTTTTGGCGGCGCGAAACAACCCAAAATCGAAAAAGAAGTGCAGTCAAAAGAAAGAAAAGAGAAAAAAAGTCACATGCTTTATGTTCTTGAAACTACAAACCAGCCGGCCGAGATCAAACGAATGCGTTCAGCCTCAACTGGCAGGGGACCCAGGGGGACCCAGGCATATGTAGGGATGTACGTCCCCCTTCCCTTGCTAGCTGCGCTGAGCAATCTGCACCTGAGGATTTGCCTTTTGCTTTTCCGTCGCGTCGGGGAGCATGGAGGCCACATGCGGAACAATGTCGATTGAGACACCGCAATGCTTGAAGCGACCATGGTAAAGTTCGTAAAAGAGCGTGCTCGACGTTGGTCCAAAGTGATTGCCCCAAAGGGTCAACTCCGTGATGGAAGCATTCGAGGCAAGACGTTTGGCGAGACGTGCAAGCGAACTGTCAACAATTGAGCAGTGCGCGAGGCGTAGGACGCGCAATGTTCGCGTATACGCGAGCGCGTCGCTGAGCGCCTCAGTACCCTTGGCCACTGGGTTTGCCTCTAGATCCAAGAGCTCAATAGTACACTTTGGCGAAAGCAAAAGCTTGGCAAGAGACTCTGCCCCAGCAATGCTAATTTGATTTCCTGGTAGGCGAAGCTTGCGCAGACGATCGTTTTCGAAAAGAGCCTCAGAAAGAATGGCTGCGCCCGCGCAGCGAATCTGCTGCTGGCCAAGACTCACGTCTTGGAGCGTTGGGTGCTGGCTGAGCACGTGGGCAATATGTGAGGTGATCTCATCATCGCGGCTAAAGACGCGAGCATTGTCCAGATTGAGAATCTCGAGGCTGGAATTCTGACCGAGAGCACATGCAAGTGCAACCAGGCTATCTGTATCTTGCTCTGTACTGCCAAGGTGCAGTGAGAGCAACGTGCAATCTGGCGAGGAGAGACACGGGGCGAGCGCCTTGCCACCTGCTGAGCCGATAGGATTGTGGCTGAGGTCAAGGTGCGTCAGCGATGATTTACCACTCAAAATGACCTCAGCGAGCGGTCCGATGGCCTGGGCGCACAGCTCATTTGACGCAAGGACGAGCTTTTGCAGTTGACCAAACATGACGAGGTCCACCAACGCTTGTGCGCATTGGCCTGTGAGCTGATTAAATCGAAGATCTAGCTCTTCAACAAGGATCCCAGTTTCCTTTACGGCAGCAGCCAAGGCTTGAAGATCAGTGTTTTGGATGCGGTTTGAAAAGAGCTTGAGCGAGTTTCCATGAAGGGCGAGTCGAAGGCCGCGCGCGGATGCACATTGGCCCTTTCCCTCTTCCACTTCGCCACCCTTTTCTTCGAGACCTTTACCGTGATGTTGCACAGCTTCAACAATTTCTTCGTACGCAGTCACGCCGCAGGCATTGCAGGCTGCTCTGTAGGTCTCCACAAATTCATCTGCTGCCCCGGGCATGATGTCCGTCCGCTTGAGGATAATTTGCACTCAAACACGCCCGTGTGCCCGAACAGCTCGCACACGCGCACACGCACGCACGCGCGCTCCTTTGCACGAACGTATGCAGGAAAGTGGTGGTGAAAAGTCGCAGTCGCAGTCGCAGTCGCAGTCGCAGTCGCAGTCGCGGTCGGCCAGCCCGCCTCGATGCCCAAGCTGTGGCCCTAGCTAGCAGCACGAACGAAAGGGGAGCTCTCTTCTCCTTGAGCAAGTATCGGTTGAGCACGTGAGCGCACCTTTACAGCTCGCTCGTCCGCAACGGACATGTATCATTCCCAGCTTCATTTGGAAAGCATGCGTGTGTGCTCGCGGCGCATGCGGCAGGCAAGCGGATCTGAGCTGACAAGCGGAAGGTGGCTCTATTGGTGGTGTACAACGACGACGTGCTCGTTGTGCACGTTGTGAATTGCAAACCTTTTCTGTTTTTTCTTGTTGGCGGGGTGGCCGCTGTGCTACAGGTAGACGGACCGCCCGACCGATCGATCGCCCAACCAACCGACCGACACCATGGTGCTCGAGAGCTCCGGAGGCCAGAGCGGCGGGCCCCAGCTCATGGCTCAATACACAGTCTTGGACGAAGATGTTGTACGCGGAGCGGTCATCGAAGAGCGCGAACTTGAGCAAAAGGCGAAAAATGACAATAATGGGCGCGGCAGCGGCGGCAGCAATGGCCCCAGCGGAGGAAACGATGGGCGTGGCAACGCTCTCGCGGCCATGCGACATGCTTCTCATGGTGGTGCCAACGCAGCGCCGGTCGACGACGAGGTTCGCTTCGAAGAGTTGGCGGTCCTGCGTCTTTCGTACAAAAACATCCTCCGCATCGACAACCTCGTCGGTTTGCAGGCGCTGACCACGCTCTGCCTGGACAATAATGTGATTGAAGAGATCGAGAACCTCGGACACCTCGTCAGTTTGCGATGGCTAGATCTTTCGTTCAATAACATTTCATGCATCAAGGGACTCGAAACGCTGACAGAGCTACAAGACCTGAGCCTGTATGCGAATAACATTGAGAGCCTCGAGAATCTGGAAAAGTGCACGAAGCTTGAGTGTCTCTCGGTGGGAAGCAACAAAATCAACAAACTTGAAAATCTGCTGTACCTGCGACAGTTCAAGAAGCTTCGACTCGTCACGCTCGAAGGCAACCCTGTGTGCAACGACCCAGAGTACCGCATGTTTGTCCTCGCGTACCTGGACCGTCTTAAGTACTTTGATTACGCCCTTATTGAGGCAAATGAGGTGGTAAGCGCGCGAGAGCAGTTTCAAGATGAGCTTCTCGAGGCCCAAGAGCGCGATCAGCTCGAAGAGGTCAACGAGAAGGCTGCAGCGCAACAGCGCGAGTATTTGGCTCGGCTCAAGACGGCGGGACTGGAGATTGTGGAAACGCTCTTTGATGATATGTTCCGAGAAGACAAGGAGCTTCCGAAGCTCAAGCTCCTGCCTGGCTTCGATTCCATCTTTGAAAGTTACCAGCACGAGTACCGTGTGCAATCGGAGGCGACAGTGAACATCGGATTGGAGTTCTTTCAAAAGTACCTTGCCGAGCGTGAGCGCATGGAAGTCGCGCTCGAGAAGATTACAGACGCCAACGAAGCACGCAGTATTGAGATGGTCGAAGCCTTTTTCAAAGCTCTCAAGCAAGCCACCGTACGGCTGCAAGACCTTCAAGAAAAGCAGCGGCATGGCGAAGACAACCCCGAGGAGCTGCGTGGCATCACAGCCGAGGTGAACAGGCTGAGCCGACGGCGGCTCGACTTGCGTGAGGATCTTATGACAATCGAGACTGAACAGACGCAGCAGCTCAAACAACTTCTTGACGTGTACGAAAACCGAGCGGGGGCAATCCGAACGGAGCGCATCGATCATGCCACGCTCTTTTTCCGTGCCGTCGAAGACCTTGAGAACTCGTTTGCAACGGCACTCGAGGAGCTTGCCGTGGATCTCGTCGAGAAGCTCGCCAACAATCTCCTCGAAGACCTCAATGACGAGACAATGGCGTTCCTTTCTGATCGTGACAACTTACTTGTAGCTATCCAGGGTGCGCACGATGTGCATCTCGGGAAGCTCTTGGCTCAGGAGGACGCTTTGCGCGAGGGCCTTTTGCGCGAGCTCAACGACAAAGTTGCGAACCTCAAGAAAAGCTTTTCCAAGCAGAATCGCGATCGCGTCTTTGAGGTGGCGCGGATGCAGGAGAGCATCAAAGAGGAGCTTGAAGCACTCGAGCAGAGACTCGCATCTCATGATGGCGACGACTAAATTGGGTGGGGACTTTCTTATAAAAGTTTATTTTGAACTTTTTGTGCTTTTCGATTTTAGAATAACCTACAAGATGGGGGCGTCGGTCGAGTTGAGAAAACATCCAGCACGCCATCAACAAATCTTCGGGCCTGAGCTTCTTAATGAATTCTTGAAAATCAATAGTTGGGTTGGCCCAACTTGTTTCGTGACCACCACTGCTTGGCATGGTTCACGATTTCCCCTGTAAGCCCAAGCACAATCGTTTTGGTGTCAGTCTCATATTGCATGCGTTTCGTGTACACCTTGATGCGAGCCTGATAGCAGATGGCTACAACAGACTTGATGACAAAGAGATTCATAAAGAGAGCAAAGATGATCTCGAGCGAAATGCCCAACGTAGGATCACGTCTGCCAATAGCCATGCTCATTTCGCCTGTGAAGATGCGCTGCCACCACAAGAAATTTTGCAAAAAGTAGCTCTCGCGCGACAGATCGCCAGCATAAAAGAGAAGCGAGGCGATAGACATGGCGAGCGTCAACAGTGTACCGCATATGGCGAGCGTCAAGACCTGGCCCAAACTATAGTACAAGATGCCGAACTCGAGAAAGACATACGCAGGGACTGGCATTAGCTTGAAGAGCTTCACGCCGAGGAGTACGACGGCATGCGCGGCGAAGAGACGGCCCAGTTCGGCAAAGCGGCCGAGGATGCTCACGTCAACAAATCGAGAGTACGTCGGGATTCGAAGCTTGCCGAAACGGTCACTCTCGTAGCAGAGAATAAAGTACGAAGTTCCCAATACCGCGCAGACGATGATGAGAATGTCAATAGCATTCCACATGTCAAAAAGAAATCTCGTCAACACCCGAAAGACTGGAATGCTGCGCGAGGTTGCCGGCGCGAGATCGTCTTTGTCAAGACTGGCACCTGCTAGGCCGTGCGCGAGACGACTGTTGCGTTTGCGTTCGCGATGCTGTCGAGAAAGTTCGCGCTCGTGACCAAGAATGACCCGAAAGTACTGTATGAGCGTGAACGCCATGTAGGTCACAACAAGGAGCGTCACCGCGGACAGGGTATACAGCACAAGTCTGCGTTTCGGTGTCTCATCCTTGAGCGCGTGCAAGTCAACGGCTGTATCGAACAATCCCTGTTCCGAAAGCCAGATGCTAAAATGCGCCATGATAAACATCCCATAGTTCGCATTGTAGAAAACGAGCGAGAGACCAAGGAAACGCGTCTGGCTGTCGACCCAAGACGTTGGTCCGTCAAAGAAGATATCTCTGAGCACGCTAACATCGAGGGTCCCGTTTTCAAATATAGGAACGATGAATACATAACCACCGGAAGGGAAGCCCTGCATGGGAGCGAGATCGGGACTTTCCTCTGGGGGATAATGCCAGCGGTAGGAAGGTGTCCAAGGGTTTTGCACGTACTGAAAGGCTTGTTCCGCGCCAGCGGGTGGGCTGATTGGGGGTATGTCGGATGCGCCTTGAAAAAAGTGTCCAGCAGCGTTCGTTGACTCATCATAGGCTGGAAAGCAAAAGCCATTGCCAAGAAAGTCCCCCGCAGACCCTACAAAGTCAGGACACTCGTCTTGGCCCATGGGCACCATTTTGACGCGATTCTGGCGCACGCGCAGGGGCATGATGGCCTCGTTGCGCGCTAGCTCGGTTGAGTTTTTGCGTACAAAGTCTGAAAGAGGGCCCAAAACAAAGTTGCCCGCATCGGGCCAATTGGAAACGTTGTTGAAGGTGATGTAGCCGCCTCGTTCACTTAAAAAGGGCTCGTCACGGACCTTGTCTACCTGCTCGAGGCACTCATGCATGACTGTCACGTCTTCAAGAACAATAATCGTGAGCAGAAGACCCATGAGCAGAAGCGAAAGGGCCGCATCTAAAAGACAACGCGACTTGGTGGTGATGACCTCATCAATATAGGCGCCCTTTGCGTCGAGATCTCCCCTTTTGGAGTCGTCTTCCTCTCTGCGATCGCGGCGAGCTGGAGGGTTGCGATCTTGGTCCTCCTTGTTGGCTTGCGCACGTTCTCGCGCGTAGACTGCTTGCTCGCCGAGAAGCGGTGCAAGAGGTGTGGAGATGGCAAGATTTTGCGAAAGATTGCCATGACCAATACGTAATTCCTGACGCGCATGTTCGATGGTTTCCAAAAAGAGGCTAGGTTCGGTGCCTCGGCAAACCTCATGCAAAACTCTTGCCTTTTCTGGCCAGGTTGTGCCTGCCTGATCCACTACAACGTATAAGCTTCTTGTGTGATTGTTCGCGAGTCCCCAATGTCGCAACACGAGCGAAGTGAGGTCGCCAAAGGTAAGTTCAGGTGTTGCAAGTATTACACATTGATTCTCTTGATTGGCAAGATCAATGCCACTTGATGAGATACGGTGTACAAAGACACGCTTCCCCTTGGCGCTGCGGCCGCTGAGGGTGTCGGCCAGGTCGCTGGCACTTTTCGATAGGTTTCCAACAATTTCCTGCAAGATTGCGCGCTCTTCTTCCCCGTCGGCCTCGAGATGATCCGGGGCGACTGCGGGGCTCTCGCCTTTGTGTTCGCCCTTGTCACGGTCATCTCTCGCATCATATTTACTACAGGCACGAAGAACTTCCCCTGCAACCTGCTCAAGGACCTCGTTGAGCGCGGCATCAGTTCTCTGCGCCTTGGCATTGTTTGACGAGTAAATTTGCTGGCGTGTGCTCTCTTTGCGCTGCTTTTCGAGTTCCTCGAGTTTTTGCTTTTGCGCTTGCACCTTTTCCTGGAGAGCGAAAATCTCTTCTTCAAGACGTTCACGCTCCTCCTCGCGCTCGCGCTCGTCGTCCTCCATGGTTTACCAGCTCACTGTCAAGACACTGTTCAACCACGGAAGACTGCCTCGCTGCCTGATTATCCACCTCAAACGCAGAATAGTTTGTCACCCTGGCGTTGGCGATCGTGGCGTGCTGATGTCACCGCGTTGTTGCAGCTGGCTGCGAAGGCTGTGCAGCTCTGCCAACCTCGCGCGCGCGCGCACGCGCGCGTGCGCGCTCTTCAACTCGTCGGTTTTGGGTGGCGTGATCTTCATGCATCTCTCTTCGAAACGTTATGAAACCGCTGCGCCTGAAACGTTGGGTGATCTCAAGGCACCTAATATATTCTGGGGCCTGTCCGGTCACGGCAGTCTGCACAAGCAGGGAAGAAAGCAAGCAAGTAAAAGCAAACACGAGTCTCCCATTCGTTCGATCGTTCGTTCGCGCGCGCGAAGAGGCGCGCGCGAGCTGCCGCGAGGCCTTCGTTCCCTTCTTCGTACTCTTCTTCTTCTGCTCCTCCTCCTCCTCCTCCTCCTCCTTGGGTGAAACTGGCGCTGCAGCGAGCGGCGGGAGGTGAAAGCACCAGAGCCCACCCAGCCCAGGTGCTAACCGCCTCCTCGACATAGACCTTGACGAAGGCAACGCAGACTTGGCGAGACGCGGGAAGCTGGACGCACGGAGAGACAGGGACGGGGATACGAAGAAGGCAAGGACGTACGAGCGTCAGCCATGCAACGCCATATTGTGCGAGAAGGTGCGTTTTCTTTTGGGGGAGGGGGGGAAGGGAAATTGTTGCTGCTGTAGTGTATGGATTCGAACGAGTACTCCTCTTGCAAAGGTCTTCCTCTCTTGGACGCGAGGTATATGAACTGACGAGGTTGTTTGGCGCCTGAGAAGAGTCCGCATACAGTGCATCCGTGACGTATCGTAAGGAGCTGTTGGAGCTACGAAAGGTCGTGCAAGAACTCGAGCGGGCCCGCGACAAGGAATCAAAAAAGGCGACGCAGTCCACTCGAGAATTGCAAAGGTTGCGATCCCAATTGCAAGCACGAGAACGCGAGGTCCGGGCGCTGCGAACGGGGCGTGTCGAGTCTTCGACATCATCACTTGTATCTGAGGGCAGCGGGAGCCCCCGCGCGACCCGAAAGAACCGTGTCACAGTAGTACCCGTAGTCCAAAGCCCGCCAAACTCTGCACCCGGCGCGAGGTCTCGCTCACCGATGTGGAGAACGACGTCTTCCTTGTCTCCCTCATCTACTACAGCAGGATCTAGCGCAGGGATCGCAGTGGGTCCACTGTCGCCAGCATCTGTGTCTTCCGGGTCAAGGGCCGTTGCTGCGGCCACATCAATGTCGAGGCGCGTACGCGCCACTCGAGCTCGATCTGTGCACGAGGCGCTGGCCGAGCAAGAAGGCGAGCGTCAGCGAACATCGCAGGCGCTGCAGGCTGCCGAGTCTGAATGCGAGAGACTGCGGGCTACAGTAGCGTGTCAAGAGGATGATTTGCATCGCGCAGCGAGCGAAATTGAAGTTCTTGCTTGTGCCCTTGAGCAGCGCGCCGAAGATCTAGGCGTCGACGGCAATTTGCAGACTGGGCTCTTGTACCAGGTTGGTTTTTTCCAAAAGGAAGTGCGGCGCATGGAGATGGAGCTGGCGACCCGCGAGGGCGCGGAGCGAGAGCTCAAGCGTGAGGTTGTCGAGGGTCAGCGTCACACACGGAGCTTGCAGGATCGCCTCGAAAGTGCAGAGTCGCGCATCAAGGGTCTATTGGAGGAGCGGCAGGTTGTTGTTGACTATTTGAAGGAGAACAAGGCCAGAACGGGCCGTTTAGAAGAGGAAATTGAGCAATTGACGCACGAACGGGATCAGTTTGAGAACCAGGCGCGACGCGCCGTCGCTGGGGAGCAGACGGCGCGCTTGGAGCTCGAGGGCGTTCGCGCGCAATTGCACCGCGTGCAGACTCGATCGGTGCTCGCGTCGGGAACGGCGGACGTCAGCCCTGTCGGTGACCCGGCCTTTGAGACGATTATGCGCGAAACGGAAGCGGAGATCCACGCTGGGGCAATGGCCGCGGAGCGCTCCAAGCTGCTAGAGGAACTTCGAAGTCAGCGAGACCGGGTTGCCAAGCTGGAGGGCCAGCTGCAGGGTGAAACTCGGGTGCCTTCGCTCGAGGCGGAGGTCGAAAGCTTGCGCGTCCAGCTTCGACGCGCACGCGCGGTGGGCACGCGCGCGGTCGAGCCCACGAATGACAAGGATATGCAATTTCGCCAGTCGCGTCTTGAGGGTTTGCTCAAAGTCGCAAACGAGGCGCGCGAGATTTCGGAGCGCGAAGCAGTTCGTCTTGAGGCCGAAAATGCGCGCTTGCGACGCGAGCTCCGCGGTCAGCAGCAGGGCCAGCAGCAGAGCCAGCAGGACAAGCAAAAGGATTAGGAGAGTCCACGTGTGGATTCGAATTAGTCAATCATTGTGTATACCCCAAAACAACGAAAGATGACATCCGGTCAAGAGATCAATCGTTGGTGAGATAAGGTGAGTGATTGGAAATGGAGTGAGAAAAGAACTCATTGGCCGTTGGTCCGTTTGAAGAGCATCTCGTCATCGACGCGACAAATCATGAAGCTTGGCCAGTGCTTGTTTCTCTTTTTTATTGTAATTACAAAAACTTGCTTTGCTTTGCTCTTGCCAACTTGCTTGCCTTTGCTTGCTCGCTTGCTTGCTTTTGCTTGGATCTACGAGTTCATGTCTGCCTGCGTGCGCGCGTCCATCGCCTCCCTTCACTACAAGAATACAGCTGAACGGGCGCAATGTTGCCGCAACAGTGCTTCCTCTCTCTCTCTGTCTCTCTCTCTCTCTCTCCCCTCCATCGTTCCAGATAAACCAAAGAAAAGCACACGGGGCGGCAAAAGGCAATCTGGACGAGAAGCGCCAGCCAACATCATCCGTGCACAAGCTCGGCGCGCGCTCGCGACTCTGCCCCGGCGCACGATGACGTCCACGGGCGCCGTCCAGGTGGACCTCGGCGATCGCAGGTACGTTGCACTGCTCTCTCCGGGCTCGGGCCCGAGGCAGGGAGAAGAGGGATGAGGTGGGATGGGATGGACTTAATTAATGGAGGCGGCGTGCGGCTGCGGTCCGGCCGGCGTAAGACGCGACGCGGGAGAAAAGGGGGGTGCGGCAGGGGATCGCTCGCTCGCGAGGCGAGCTGTCATTAGCGATTCACAACTGCCTTGCACGCGCTTGGCAATTCATGTATTTTCCAAAGCGCATGGACTCTGATATATGAAAACACGAGGACTGACAATGACGACAACGACGACGACAATCGCAATGGTGGTAACGATGACGACGATGACGACGATGACGACGAAAACATGGAAATTATTGTGCGCTTTTCCCTCGCATGAACATGCTGTCGGCATTGCGATTCGCAGCTACCCGATCGAGTTCCGACCGATCAAGGAGATTGGCGCAACGCTGGCAGGTCTGCACAAACCAGGAAAGTGCGTGGTGGTAACCAACGACGTGGTCGGCCCACTGTACGGCCAAATTGTCCAGGATAGCCTGCGCAGCGCTGGATGGGCGCCCGAGTACATTGAGCTCGAGGATGGTGAGGCGAAGAAGACTACGGACACGTACATTGGTCTTGTCAATCGTCTCCTGGAGCTGCAAGTGGACCGCAAGACGCCCGTCGTTGCTGTAGGCGGTGGCGTGACGACTGACATTGCCGGATTCGCTGCCGCGACGACGATGCGTGGCCTGCCGTTCGCCAACGTGCCGACGACCCTGCTCGCCCAGGTGGATGCCTCTGTGGGCGGCAAGACGGGCGTGAACACTTCGCACGGCAAGAACCTTTTGGGCGCCTTTTGGCAGCCCTTTTTGGTGCACGTTGCGGTCGATGCCCTCGATACGCTCTCGGATCCGGAGTACCGTTGCGGTTTGGGCGAGGTCGTCAAGCACGCCGTTCTCGAGGAGAAGCAGGATCCGAGCGACCCCAGCAAGTGGGTTCCGAGCACGGAGTTCTTTGAGTGGCTCGAGGCCAATGCGGAGGCTATTGTGGCGCGTGACCAGGAGGCCCTCAAGCACACTGTGCGGCGTTGCTGCGAGATCAAAGCGGCTGTGGTGAGCCAGGATGAGCGCGAGTCTGGCAAGCGCGCCCTTCTCAACCTTGGCCACACGGTCGGGCACGCTGTAGAGGCTGTTGTGGGCTATGGTGGTCTGCGACATGGCGAGGCCGTGGCCATGGGCACCGTCGCGGAGACGCATCTCGCTGTGCTTCGTGGTTGCTGCGACGCCTCGGTTCCGGAGAGGATCGCTTCTCTTTTGCGCAAGCTCCAGTTGCCCACGGGTCTCGAGGGTCTCAAGACGGATGACCTTGTCAAGGCTTCGTTCATGGACAAGAAGCGGGAGCAGGCTCACATCACTGTGACCATGCCTCATTCCATCGGTGACGTGCGTCTGGTCAAGATCACCCCGGAGGAGCTCATCCCGGCCTTTGAGTCGCTGACGACGAATGCAGGTTCTGCCGATGCGGCGCGCGAGGAGGACGCTTCGAGCAAAGGCGGCGCGGGCAATGGCGGCGCGAGCAACGGCGAGGCGAACGGTGCTGCGCCCCCCTCGCCACCGAGCGCCAACTCTTTTGCCTCTGGCGCTCACCAGAACTCGGAGAACTTTATGACGGGCCGCCCCACGACGCGCGTGCACCAGCCACCAGGCGGCGCCTCGAGCATCATCTTCGGGTGATGAATCGATTTAAAATCAATCGATCCTTTGATTCATGGCAATTGACCGAATGAGCTCGTCAGCTTGCCTTGAGCATCATTTCCGGGTGATCAGTCGATTCATCGCTCCAGAGCAATTGGCCGAAAGAGCTTGTCAGCTTGTCAGCTCGCTCACGTGCAGTCCGTAGAATTCCACCGAGAGATTTTATCTTACCTTTATCTTAGCTTCGCTTTTGCGACACAATCTTATGCGGGCAGCAGAGCTTGGGCTTGGACTCGGACATCGTGGAGCTCAACCTCGAGACGGACGGCCTTGCATCCTCCTCTTGTTGTTGTTGTTGTTGTTGCCGCTGCTGCTGCTGCTGCTGCTGCTGGGCGGCCTGACTCGCGAGAGATCTAGTAAGCTCATGCGACCCCCGTCCACTTTCTCACAGGTCGCTTCGCTTTTGCTCGCTCCTCCCAACCTGGCTGCCGGAGCGGGGCTTGCGCGCCAAGCCCGCATGCTTTGCGAGCGGGGCCGGAGAACGGCAGCGAACCCTCGCAACGAGTGCGGTCCCCCTCGCAGGAAGATCGTTCGAGTGCGCCGCCGCAGCCGCAGTCGCTCTCGCTCTCGCAGTCGCCGTCTGTGCCGTCGGAGCTCCTCCGCGTCGATGCATCGATTCTTGCCGTCGGCGCGGCATGTCATGTTGCTCATGCGAAAGCTGCTCCTGCGCACAGCGGCGCGGACGCTCGGAGGTCGGTCTGCGCACAGCGGTGCGGCTCGGGTGGGTTGGTTCATTTCGTCATCGCATCGTGATCGCCGCAGCAGCTGCAGCGTGACGTGCCGTCGCTGACCAGATCTTTTCTTTTCGTTCGCTGCTGCTGAAGGAGGTGGAACCGCACGTTGCGCTCGCCCCGCCCCACTCACTCATAAAGAAATGATGTGCGCTCGCAGTCGGCAGCGGATGATAAGCTGCTGCAGCTGCAGCTGCTGCTGCTGCTGCTGCTGCTGCAAACAAATGCTGCGCGTCCGGGACGATTCTGGCGGCCGCGATCCGCAACGCGACGCGGCCTCATGCTCGCACGGCAGCGCAGCGCAGCACGGCGCACAGCACTGGACTGGAGCGCAGCGAGCTCGAGCAGCACGGCGCGGCTCGGGGCGCCCGCCGATGCGATCGCGTGCCGCCAGTCTCCGGCGCCCTGTCGCGTCTCGGCCCCGTGCATCTATCTATCTATCTGCACGTGCGTCTGCGTGCAACACAAGCAGCGCCTCGCTCGGACACCGCGCGTGCCGCAGCGCAGCGCGGGAGTCGATGCGGGCGGAGGAGCGGGCTCCGGCCCACCGCGAAAGCGAACGCGAACGCGGGCGGCGGTTGGATGTCGTCCGCAGCGTGGATCGATCGCGGGCGGAGCGAAGGATGGATGGGTCGATGGATGGATCGATGCATCGGTCCATGCTTTGAGCGTGGACGCGGCGCTTGAGAGATCGTCTCGGGCTCACAGGTGTGGGCGCGCTCTCCCGCAGCCAGGGCGTCGCGGGTAATTCCCGTTCCCTGACCCCGCCGGAAGCGCCTGCCAACGGCTTTTGCCCCCACCAAGCACAGAGCTATAGCTTTCCCGAAGAAGCCGTGCGCCCCCGCACAGCTGCGCGTTCTCCGCCGAGGCTCGGTGTCCCGGCGGGTAAGCGGGCGCGCTCAGCTTCCACACATCTCGAATCACCCCCGCAGCGCGGAGGGCACGCGCGGGCGCCCACTGCGCGCGTGGGGTCGCAAAAGCATACCCACGCGGAAAAGGAGCTGGAGGAGGCGGCGCTCGCGCCGCGCCTCGCCGCGCCTCGCCGCCCCAGAAACGCCGCCGCCCCGTCCCCGTCCTTCCCTCCTTCCCTCGCCGCCTCGCTCCCTCGCTCGCGCCGCTCGCCGTGCTCGCGCCGCTGGGCGCCGGGCGTCTCCCCTGGCGCGGCGCGAGCGGCACGCGGGCAGCAAGAAGCAGCAGGCGGGGCGAACGCCGTCCTCCGTGCTGGCTGGCGAGCGGCGCAGTGCGGAGGGGCGAGGCGAGCCGATCCACGGCGAGCTTCAGGACGCGAGACGGGGAGACAGAGCGAGGGCGGCGCGTGCCGCGCACGAGGAGGGGAGAGGAGGATGGACGTCTGTGCAGGGACGAGAGAAGGGCGCGGGAGCGGAGAACGAGCCGCGCCGCTGCCGGAGGAGGGAGGGGTCCTCACCGTCGTTGTCGCCGTCAGTCGCGTGCTCCTGTCCTCCGCCCTGCTCTCCTCGTGTCTCCTCTGCCGTCGGCGTAGGCTACTACTAACTGTAAGGAAAGCCGCTCGGAAGAAAGGGTGAGGGCATGAGAATGACTTACTGGAAGAGTGCAGCGTGAGCGAATGAAGCCTTGCGAGAACGCCTCACGTCAGTCACTCATCCACGGACTGACAGTGATTGACTATTCGGTCGCCCGCTCAATCGCTCACTCAATCGATCGATCGATCGATCGATCGACCGACTGGCCAACTCGAGTCGGGCGCGGGCGAAGCAGTCCGCGATCGATCGATCGATCGACCGACCGACCGACTGCAGCTGCCCGCGCGCGAGCCTGCCGCCAGCCGCGCCGCCGCGGAGAGAGCGCGCAGAGAGCGCGGAGGAGGAGGAGATGAGCGCGCGCAAGGGCAACGTGAGCGTGCTGCGCGGCGCCAGACTCGAGGCCATGCGGCCTCTGCAGCTGCAGCCGCTACAGCCGCTGCAGCCCTTGCGCGCGAAGAAGGCGGCGCTGCGGAGACAGCAGCAGCAGCAGCAGCAGCAGCAGCAGCAGCAGCAGACGCCGAGCGCGCGGCTGCTGCCCGAGGCCGCGAGCCAGCAGACGCAGGCGCGCTCGCGGACCCTGGCCAGCGGCGAGGGCGGCGGCGTCAACGAGGAGGAGGTCATCCGCAGGCTGTCCACCTCGCTGTGGGCCCTGGCGAGCCAGGAGGACTTGGTCGAGAGCGAGAAGCGTTTCTCCGTGGGCACCGTGCCCAAGCGCGCCATGGACAAGTACGTGCAGGGCATCGTCGGGTTCCTCAACGATAATCACGACGGGGAGGCCACCACGGCGGGCGTGTCCCCGGGCCTCGTGGCCGCCGTCGTGGCCGTCATCTTCGTGGACAGACTCATGCAGCGCCACAAGGACTTTCGCGTCTGCCGCAGCAACGTCCACCGCCTCTTTCTCACTGCCGTCACGCTCGCTGCCAAGACCTGGCGCGACAAGGCGATTCCCAACAAATTTATGGCCGCCGTCGGAGGAATTCCTCTGCAGCAGCTCAACACCTTCGAGCTCGACTTTTGCAAGATGGTGGGCTTCGACCTCTCATCGAGCGCGGACGAGTTCTGGCACTCGCTCGCGATTCTGCTTAATGCCTGACTTGATGCCTAACGAAAGATTCGTGCAAAGCCTCGGCACGAGTCATTCTTTCTTTTCGGCTCTTCATGTATTACTCGCCCCGCCCGCAAAGATGGGTTCCCGGTCGGGCAAGCCGAGCTGCTGATTTTGTATATCTCCCTCCACGCCTGCCGCAATGGCAACTGCACAGGCGACGTATCTTATCTTGTCTTTTCTCCATGGATGATCTTCAACAACATCAACAACCAGAAGAAGATGATAAAGGAGAAGACCTTCACCATGACAACAAACGCACCGCTACCATTGACACAAGGATTCACCCGCCCTTTTTTCGATTCCCAGAAACTGAAAAAGTACACACCAAACAAAACAATGAAAACTCATGTACATTTGTCTTTCCATATTCATTTCGAGTTTCATTGACAAAAGCTGACGACGTCGATGTATCTATCACAGAACCCAGCCTTGGCCGTTATTTCCCTCCTTTTCTCCCTCCCTCCCTCTGCGATTATAGCTACGAATTGGAAGTGATGGAGCCTGTCCGGCGTTTCTTTCTCGGACTCGTACGTGTGGGCTTAGATGCAAAGGGCGGGACATATGGTTCACCATCGATGACCTCCCAGCGATTTAGACATTCAAGCAGCCACTCAACCTTATAGACCGGCGTGCCTTTCTCCATGGCCTTCGTAAGCACAGCACTGGCCGTCAGCGACGAGGTCACCACGCAAGTCGTTGAATCGTCCAGGGTCGTTTGAAGGGTGGCGCCCGCATCTGTGGCCTCGATATGCAACTCGCACCCCGGGGTTCCCACTCTGTCCATCAACAATACTTTGCCCTCGAGTACGCGACGGCGAATGGCCCGTGCGGCAGCATAGAGTCCCTTGCCTGGCGCGAGCAAAGAGCGATGCCAAATGTCAACGACCAGGTCGCCGATACGCTCGAGATAGATAAATTTCGAGTCGTCAAAGTCCATCGTTAGGTGAGCCTTCACAGGCACGCCATGCAGCTGCTTGATACGTCTCATTGCCTCAACGGAATTGCTCCCTCGAAACCAAAGAAAAGGTTTTACACGAATGACGCGCAGGCGATTCTCTTCCGCCCCAATGTCGCCCCAAACGTCCACTCTGTCATCAAGAACTAGAATTTGATGTGCTTCCACCTTGAAGGTCTCGGCCACGATCGCAAACGTCTTGATCGGTCGATCCGCGGAGCAATCAGGAGCGGCAATAAGTCGGGTCCCGAAAATTGCGCCGCGTGGATCCAGAATGCGCAAGATTTGCCGCGCGTACGTGGTTGCGCCTTGCGTGAATGCGACGAGGACAAAATTCATGCGGCAGAGCTTGGCCAAGAGCGCCCTCGCGCCCGGCCGAACTTTGACCCAAAAGATCTTTGGGTCGTTCGGTCTGCTCATTGAGATGATGTTTCGGGTGTTATGTGACGACCGTAGCGTATCACGAGTCGAGCGCACGTGTGTTGTCAGAATGAGTGTGTGATTGCTAAGCCCTGACCGTCTGATATTGCTTTGCAACTTACGAGATGTCAATGCGGAAAACGTCCATATGTTCGAAATGTTCGTCGCGTTGCTCTTCAAGCTCCGCCCTCGAAGGGATTTCGGACGAGGCATGCACGAGCGTATGGTCTAGATCCACGACCATTACTGGCAGCGACGCGTGACGCTTGGTTCTGTTCAAGTCTGCAACCATGGCGCCGTGATCTTGGCCTCGCACGCAGATGTCGCTGTCTGTTTGTCTGGCTGTCTCCTTAGAGCGGCAACGATTGCTCGAGCAGCTTGAGCGCCCTTGTCGCTCCTGCACGCGCGCGTGAACCGAGCGCGCGCGTATCGACGTGGTGCTACAAGCGCGCGCGCGCACGCACGCACAAGCAAGCTAGCAAGCGAGTTTGCCAGTTTTGGTCGTTAAGAAACTTTTTTCACAGACGATGCAAAGACGATGTCAGGATGAGCGAAAGGGCGGGCGGATGGGCGAGCGAGCGAGCGAGCGAGCAAGCACCGAAGACCAAGTTGCGAGCCCTTCATAAGTGTCATTCTTGTATCTCTCGCAGACATGACGGTCCAGCTCAATGTTTCTTGGCAATATTGCTGCTAACTTCACTTGTTCTACGTATTTTTAGGAGCAGGCAGACGCACAAGGGCGAGCTCAATGGCAGAGGCTGAGAACTTGAGCTTGAGGATGTTGATGTCGGGCTTCTGATGCTTCTTGAGCTGCTATTGCTCGATCTTGTGGAGTGACGGCCTTGTATTTTTTCAAAGCTGCGCGTGCGCCTGGATCTTTATGAATCAGCTCGCGCGCCTTCCCTTGCGAGGAAATGCAAACAAAGGAACCCCTCAGATTGCACCCCGTTCTGTTGTCTTTGTAGAGCGCGTGACGCCGCACTTTGCTTGCTTGCTCGGGCATCACTTTGCCCTTGTAAGTGCCAGCGAGTGCATTTCTTGCTGACCACACCCAGGCCGAGCGCTTCCAAAGCGTGCTTGGATGATCTGTCCCCAAATGAATGGAAGAGAGTAGCAGCTGCCAGTCATCCGGTCCACTTGAATAGCCATGACTCCTGATGATGCCGCCTGCGCGCGCCCCAAGAGAGGACGACGGCGGCGCTGGCACCGCACCGTTACTATGGGCCTAGCCTACCTTATTCCCCTGTATGCGCGGACATCGAGACTGGCTGGCCTACAAGCCATGCAAGACGCTCGCGGCCACCCTCAACAGTTGACTCGACCTTTGCTTGCTTGCCTGCTTGCTTGCTTCGACCAATGCAGCAAGACCTCGTGCGTCCTTCTTTTGCGGGGAAGAGAAGACGCGATCTGACGCGGCCCATTCTTTCTGCCGGACTGGACTAAACTGGACCCCATGGAAAAAGTGTGAACCCACAAGCTCGTTGTTTGACAAGGAGACACCGACCGACCAGGTGCAAGCAGCCCGCGGCAAAACGGCAACGTGGGCGACGCGCTGGCCAGCAGGATCGGCTGCACGGACAGACAGGCAGCTTGCGCTCGCGGCCAGGTGCGTTTCCTTGCTTTGCATTGTTGCCTTTTTGGCTATTTGGCTGTTGTGCTTTGCGTCTCAACGTCGTTCTTTATCACCACACCGCCACGATGGCGGTCTCGCTGCTTGTGAAGAAATATGGCGTGCGACTGCTCGCCGTGGCTCTGGCCGTGATGGTCGCACGCCGGGTGCTTCGTCGCAAGAAGAAGACCGTCGAGGGAAAGACCGTGCTCGTCACCGGTGCGGCGTCCGGTGTCGGGCGTAGCCTCGCGCTTGCGCTCGCCAAGCGCGGCGCCAAACTGGTGCTCTGGGACGTGCAAGGGGACCAACTCCAAGAAACGCGCAAACTCGTCGAAGAGGCCACGCCTAGCGCGACGATTCAAACGGATCGCGTCAATCTCGCAGCGCCAAGCGAAATCTATGCTGCCGCCGAGCGTGTTGACGGATATGTGGACATCTTGATCAACAATGCCGGCATCGTCTCTGGCAACGACTACTTTACAGACGTGGACATGGACAGGGCCGAACTCACGGTCCGCGTCAACATGCTGGCGCACATGCACATGGCCAAGGCATTTCTCCCGGGAATGATGGAGCGCGACACCGGCCACATTGTGAGCGTGGCCTCCGTCGCCGCCTTTTCGGCCGCCTCTCGCATGGTTGACTACTCGGCGAGCAAGTTTGGCGCCCGTGGATTCGCCGAAGGACTCTGTGTTGAGCTCGACGAGCGCAAATCCAAGGTCAAAGTATCCTGCGTTTGCCCCACGCATATCAACACGGCCTTGTTCCAAGGCTTTAGTCATCCGCTCACCCCGACACTTTCGATCGACGAGGTCGTGCAAGGCACGATTGATGCTATTGAGTACGAGACCGAGCTCGTCCTTCTGCCTGACAGGCTCAAGTACCTCCTTGTGCTTGGCAAGTCTCTTCAAGAGACTTTCATGTATGAGCTCGGCGTCAAGCTCCCTATCGAAAGTCCCTTGACCACGCACGATCGCTCGCAATTGAACCGAGTTTTCGACGCCATGAAATAAACGACGTGATTCTCTTTGCGAAATAGCTGCCTCAACACGTATACCCAGATAACCATCTCTTTTTCTCTCTCAAAACTCTTGCCCATTTCCCTCGTTCTTGCCAGCACCAACTCATTGGCACTTGCTCGCTCTCGCATTCGACGTTGTTTGGTGCGAGAGGTTCCAAACGTTCCATACGCTCGCCCTTGTAGAGTCAACGGCTCCAATTACTTTTTCTTCTTTTTCCGTGGGCTCACGAAGAATAGAATGAATGTCCCAGTCCGGGCGTGGTGCTCGTCCGTCGTCCATTAATGAATGCATCGTCGACAACGTCGGCCATGAAGACGGAGGAGTACAGGGATGCCGCCGCGTTCGCGCCCGAGACGAACACGAACGAGAGACGCACGGAAGGAGATGGAGCGAGCGCCGGGAACCAAGACGGCGTCCTGTCAGCGAGCTTTCTCGTCAAGACGCTCAACACGCACCTCGCTGCGGCAGGTGGCGGGTCAGTGGAGCTCAAGCGGTGCAATCGCGAGACGGGGGAGATTCTGGAGGACGAAAACGAAGCGGAAATGCTCTCCCAAGCCGACTTTCAGATGCGCGCCGGACAGCTTGCAAGGATGCTCCAGGTCCTCTCTGCCGACGAAAAGCTCGAGTGGGCCGTGGCACGCAAGGAAGAAGGCAACAAACACTTCGCTGCCATGGAGACCGATCGCGCCATACAACGTTATCTCGACGCCACCGTGGGGCTCGACTTTGGCAATACACCTGAACAAGCAGGACGTGCGCGCGAGCTTGTCCAACTTCCTGTCCTTACAAACCTCGCGGCGTGCTATTGGCGTAAAGAAGAGTGGAACAAGGTTGTCTGCTTTTGTGACCAGGCATTGCAAGTAGACGCAGACTATGCCAAGGCCTTGGTGCGAAGAGGCTGGGCTCACGTCGAGCTTGGCAACCTCCGAAACGCAAAACGGGACCTCGTCCGTGCAAACGTGATATCTCCAGGATGTGCCAAGGCAGCCCTTCATCGTCTACGGGAGGCCTCTGCTGCTGAAGCCAAAGCACGCGAACAGCGTCGAGCCCTGGCGGAACGCATGTTGCGGGAATCTCCGCGTTGCGCCAGCAGCAAAATCGAGATCCCAACGGGACCACATGGACTTGCGTTGCGCAGGGACATGGGATTTTGCGAGATTGTAGCGGCCAAACTACGCTGGTTCTTGAGTTTTCGGATTGACCCGCCTGTCAAGTTTGAATAGTGTAATTTTAGACGACAAATTTTTTTTTAGGAATGTGCTGATTCCGCTCAAAGCCAGGCGTTCAGCCCGGCACCCATTCAGGTAGTCAAGAAGGCCGCGGCTTGGGCGACAGTGATCAAGGTAAACAGCCTCGACGCGCTGACTTCAGCGCGAGCTGAAGCGCGCGCGATTGGAAACAAGCACAGGTCTGCAGACAAAGAGTAAATTATAAAAATGATTGGGCCACAAAGCTTAGGTTCTTTGTTATGCTGGATGCGCCGTCTTTGGTGGTTCTTTGAATTTTTCCGTTTCCCCCTTGATAGTGAATTACTTCTTCTTCTCGTAATCGAGCTTGAAGCCAAGGTCACCGAAAAGGTGACCGCCACCGTCGACAGCAATCGTGACGCCGTTCGTGTAAGCGCCAGCCGGCGAGCAGAGGTAGAGGAGCGTACCGGCCATGTCCGCAGTGCGACCGACGCGCTTGAGTGGGTTGTTGGCAGCTGACGCCTCGCTGCCAGCCTCGCTGTTCAGCATAAACTTTGTCATCTGACTCGGGAAGACACCAGGGGCGACGCAGTTGACGGTGGTATAATACGGCACCATGGCACGCGAGAGCGCCTTGGTCAGGTGAACAACAGCACCCTTGGAGGTCGTGTAAGCAAACGCCGCGGTGGGGCCCGCCGTCTGGGTCGCGCGAATGCCGTCGACACTGGCGATGTTGACGACGCGGGCCGGGTCACCCTCGCGAGCGGCCTTGCCAAGAAGCGGGGCGCACTTTTGCGTGAGGTTAAAGAGGTGGCGCACGTTGAGGTCCATGACCTTTTGCCACGCAGAGTCCGGGTACTCCTCAAAGGGCGCACCCCACGTCGCTCCAGCGTTGTTGACGAGGATATGGAGCTCGGATTCCAGTTCCGCGAGGCGCTTGGCAACACGCTCGACGCCCTGCACGCTCGAGAGGTCTCCCGGAAGCGAGACCGCCGAGCCGCGATTGCCATACTCCTCGGCCTCCTTGCAGAGCTCCGCGGCGACTTCATCGCAAAGATCCGCCTTGCGTGAGCAAATGTACACCTTGGCGCCGTTCGCCACGAACCCGCTGGCGATCATCTTGCCGATACCCTTGCTGCCGCCGGTGACGAGGGCCACCTTGCCGCGCAGCGAAAAGAGGTTCGAGCCGTCCAGCTTGTACGCATCGCGAGACTTGTCCTGGAAGACCTTGGCCGCCGTCTCGGCCCGCTCCACGCGATCCGAGGTCGCCTCGTGCGCCGCCTGCGCGCTCAGGTGCTGCGTCAACTTGCTCACGCGCTGCATCTTGAAGACCGAGCTTGTCGCGACCTTCTGCTCCTTCTGCCGCTGCTGCTGCCGCTGCTGCTGCTGCTGCTGCTCTTGGTGGCGTCGAGCTCGTCCGATCAGGGTTTGGGCGCCGCCAGGATATGCCCCGGTTCTGCGCGGTCCAGGTCGGCCCCGCCTGGCATGAGTCCGCCCGAAGGTACCGCCAGCGTCGGACTCGCAAAGCGAACAAACCAAGGCAAAGGCAGGGGAAGAGAAAAAAAAGAATCAGCAGAGCAGAAGAGAACAATCAGGATTGCACGCAGGCGCAACAGTCGCTCGAGCCAACTCGTGAAAATCGGCGAGGAAAACGGCAAGCGAGCGGTGGACGCACTGGACACTCGGAATAAATACGAGGGGACAGGAACAGCAGTGGGAAAGAGGCTAAATGGGCGACGACGAGGACTGGAGAGTCGTAGTCCTCGTAGCAGTAGTGTTAAATCCCTGTTTTCTTTTGCCAAGCAAGACGCATGGCTTCACTGGCAGCCACACCAGTCAGCTGCTGCTGCAGCTGCTGCAGGCAGATGCTTGATCAGGGAGTGATAAAAGTGGTCTTGTTCTTAACGGTGTGGCCACGCAACGCTGAGTTGACAAATTCGCAATGTCGCCGAGTGCGCACGTGGACGAGGGCGCCAATTCCGCTCGCAGTCTAGCACTCTTCGTCTCCGTCTTGTCTAGGCTCCTTTCGTCTGACATGCGACGCTCGCGAGTCTCAATGAAGTGAAGATCTCCGCGAATAGGGATCAGAGCTTCGACGCGTCCCCGTTGCGCAGTGCAAGGATCTCGCGGCATGGGTTACTTCCCCTCGTCCGACGCGGAGAGGACTTCTCAACGAATCGCGCTCGGTATTTGGCATCGCCAAGCATCTCCGCCCTTTCCATTCGGTGAATGCGGAAGACGCCGGCAGAATCATCGCTCTATATTCGGCCATGAAGGAGACGCGGCCCGACGTGCAGAAAACCTTAGCTGTCTGCGATTTCCATCTCCAAGGACGCGCCCCCGTGGAATTACGGGTTCCTCCTCGTCGTCGAGCCCTTTCGGCCGTCTCAATGAAGCGCCCTCGGTCGAACCAAGTTCGCAAAAGTACAGGAGGAAGCCTTCCTCGAACTGTTTCGCGAATACTACGAGAAATACATACTCGTTCGCCGGGCGCTATCCCTGCTGCAGGGCACTGTCCTGGGCGAAACGATGATCGAGATACCCTGCGGGGCTTGGAAGACCCCGCGATCTGAAGTGCGTTTTTAGTCCGAACTGCAGTGAACTAGTGAATTATTAGTTATACAAGGCGTTGTAGAAGCGCACTCTGTAAGCCCATGCCACGTGCGAATGATTTGATATCAGTAGGTCCTTTGCAAACGTAGTCTCTATGAATATGGGCCTAGGTTCAGGATCCACCTTGTAAAAGCTTGTTACCTGAACATTCCCTTTGCGCAAGTCGGCACTGCACAGCTTGCAAACTTACACTGGTCCGTCAGCCCCTCCTTTGCTATGAACTACGAGACACCTTCCAGGCGCGAATTTTGTGACGGTTCTGCTCCCCTCAGCGCATCCATCAGGACGGAATTCGATCGGATCGAACACTGGCCTGTTCGCGTTGATAAGTTCCTCGATGCCATCGCGATTGTAAAGAACGCCTGCAATGTTACTCTGCCTTTTTTGGCATATTTGAGACAAATCAGTAGCGCCAAGGCGAAGTAGTTTCTTGCAAAATGTGTAGAGCAGACGAGCGCCGGCCTCGGTGTCGAATCTAGGATACTGTTTAGGCCAGCGCCGAAGTGTCATTGAGCCATATCACGCTTACGGGTACGATTAGGCAAGGACACTTTTTGTTGATGCGATGGAATGAGAGGCAGAGCCGCGGCAAGGACGGCATTCGAAGCTGGCCGTGGCTAGGTTGGTCAAGTTCAGTCGGAAATTTGAGGCGCTCAGAGCAAGTCGCAGTCGGCCCCATTTAGCCTCCGCGCGTCGTATCCAGATTTGTATTTTGAGTCATGATGCCGCGGAAATTCTTGCGCGGCTCTTTCGTGCCAGACAAATCTTCTTTGCGACCCCATTTTTGAGGATAAGGAAGGAACGCCGATTGGATGACGAAGCACACTTGACGATGACCACTCGAAAAGGTCAGTAGACGGAGGATGAGTTGCTACTGAAGGGATGTCTAGGTAAGAGATGGCACTCTCCCTAACATAATCCTCGAGATAGTATCAATTGGAAAAGCTTCTCATCAGCATATAGTGCTTGAGGTGCGCTCTCCTTGCAATTGTAGTCGTGCCCTCGAAGATTTGTGACGCCGCCGCCGCATCTCCCGCAACCCATACCCGCTGCGTCGCGTGCAACAAAAAAGACCGAGAGGGCAAAAAAGTAAAGCAAAAGTTTATAAGTGAGATATAACTACTGCGTCGCAGTGAGTGATCTCAAACAGTTAATGTCGGTCGCCCACCCACGCAGGAATGGCACACGGCAGCGCAAAGCCGCACCGCACGATTAGGTCCCAGGTTCGATTTCTTGGACA
>BGKB01000285.1:0-44711 GCA_003116975.1 Aurantiochytrium sp. KH105 | reverse complement strand
TCATCGGGATATCCGTTGCAATCCGAGAATGCAGGATACCGGCTACTAGATTGGGTGAGTGTGTGGCAAGCGTAAATGTTTATGTTTGTCGTAAAGGTCCAGTCAAATTAGGGTGCGCCCGCGATATTTTCTGTTGGAGTTTGCACAGGCGCATTGGTCGGAGCAGACGTGGGTAACAGCGTTGGCGAGATCGTTGGAGACAATGTCGGAGAGCTCGTTGGTGAAGTCGTTGGCGATGTAGTAGGATAGGTAGTTGGGGAAGCAGTTGGAAATGCAGTTGGCGATGAGGTCGGCGCAGAAGTTGGGAACTCGGTCGGGAATTCCGTGGGGGCTCCTGTGGTTGGATAAGCCGTGGGTGCTGGGGAAGGCGCTGCGGTCGGCGGGGTCGGCGCGGCAGTCGTTGGGGACATTGTTGGGGCTGCCGTTGTCGGCATCTGTGTCGGCGTGGCAGCCGTTGGGGACATGGTTGGGGCTGCCGATGGGGCATGCGAGTGATCATCGTCGTCTTTCTCCGCTTTCCATACAAGTAATCCGACCACTAGTCCAATGATGGCGAGGATAATGAAAACGACCATAAGCTTGGCAAGCCGCCCACGGCTTGTCTTGTGTCGAATGATTTCCCCTCCCTCCGGATGCACCTTCTTGTGGTCAGGTTTTGGATTTTGGTCCTGCTGTGAAGGAATGTTTGCCTCCAGATCTAGGTCAGCTTTGTCATCTGCTGGATTGGGATCTGGCTTAATGTCTGGCGTAGGATCTTTTTGCTCTGGCATTTGCGGAGTCGGCGAAGGTTCATCGTCTGGAACGACAGCTGGGATGACGGGATTGCTCTCCTCCTCTTTGTCCTCGTCATCTTTCTCCAGTTTCTTATTCTCATCATCTTTTTCGTGGAGCTCTAAGTTGTCATCTTTCTCAGCCGGTTTAGTGCCGTCATCCTTCTCCGACGGCTTGGCATCATCGTCCTTGCCATACGGCTTAGAATCATCTGCATACGGCTTGACGTCATCATCCTTATCGTATGGCTTGGCATCGTCGTACGGCTTGGTGTCATCGTCATATGGCTTGGTGTCTTCATCGTACGGCTTGGCATCGTCATCCTTGCCATATGGCTTGGCATCGTCATCCTTGTCGTACGGCTTGGCGTCGTCGTCCTTGCCATAAGGCTTGTCGTCATCGTCCTTGCCATACGGCTTGGTGTCATCGTCATATGGCTTGATGTCATCATCGTACGGCTTGGCATCGTCATCCTTGCCATAAGGCTTAGCATCGTCATCCTTGCCGTACGGCTTGGCGTTGTCGTCCTTGCCATAAGGCTTGTCGTCATCGTCCTTGCCATACGGCTTGGCGTCGTCATCCTTGTCATACGGCTTTGCATTATCGTCCTTGCCATAAGGCTTAGCATCGTCATCCTTGCCATAAGGCTTGGCATCGTCATCCTGGCCATACGGCTTGGCGTCGTCATCCTGGCCATACGGCTTGGCGTCGTCATCCTTGTCATAGGGCTTGACATAATCGTCCTTGCCATAAGGCTTAGCATCGTCATCCTTGCCGTACGGCTTGGCGTCGTCATCCTGGCCATACGGCTTGGCGTCGTCATCCTTGTCATAGGGCTTAGCATCGTCATCCTTGCCGTACGGCTTGGCGTCGTCATCCTGGCCATACGGCTTGGCGTCTTCATCCTTGCCATACGGCTTGGCATTGTCATCCTTGCCATACGGCTTGGCATTGTCATCCTCGCCATACGGTTTCGCGTCGTCGTTCTTGCCGTCAGAGCTGGCTTCGCTGTCTGACGAAGAACTTTCATATGGCTGGTCCTTCCCGCTTTCTTTATCGGCTGGAGCATTGTCACTATTCTCGATCGCGGCGGACTCCATTTCGGCAAATCGATGCATGAAGTCGGCAAATTCGACAATGTTGATTACATCGTCATCCGTTTTGTCCATGTGCTTGAGGATAGCATCAATTTCGTCGGATGAGACATCGATGGCAAATTTTTGATTCAGGCCATGGTGCAATTCTGCGCGTGAGATATTGGTACTGCTGTTTGTATCCAGATCTACAAAGGCGGCGATAATCTGTAGAGGCCCCTTGCGCGTCAGTCTTTCATTTTCTTTCCGGCCTTCCATTCTCTCCATGCCTGGTTCGAAAGGCTCAACCTACCTCGCTTTGCAGCGGTGTCGCTTTAAAGCGCTGCACGAGCGCAAGAACAACGTCCCGGTCGGCCTGCGTCGGCATGGTGAAGCAAGCGTCGGTTCTAACCCAGGGACAGGCAACGAGGCTCTCTCGCGCGCACAGCCCTCCGAGGAGATCGTCTTTTGCCTGTCTATGCGAGCGCTTGGCCCCAGCGGTTGGTTTCTTTCATCGGTATACTTTTTTTTGCTCAAATGGTCAAAGTGTCCGTTGTCTACCTCCGTGCGCCGCGTCGACGGGCATCGTGAGAGCGCTCGAATAAGGCGACACCAAACAATTGAGGTTGCGCCGCGAGCAGCGCCGTGGATACAGGCCCGGCGCCCTAGGCCTCGCGTCGCGTTGCTCCGCGTCGCGTCGTTGGCAGACGGGCGGGCAGACGGCGCGGCGATTCGCCAGGTTCTGCGACCAACAATGCAGGACCCTGCGCTTGCTCCGGACAAAGGGGCGGCGAACGCCAAAGTTGGCTTCGAGGCATGGCTTTCGGGACTCTTTGAAGAAGACCACACGGTGAGCGATGCCGACCAGACGCAAGACTCCAAAGCAAGGCGACTCAGTCTGGGCGGCACAAGCACGCAAATCATGCGCGGAAACAAGATTGCAAATGGAAAACTACTCCGTAGACGACGAGAGCTCCCCGCAGCGAGGCAAAAGCAGGTCGTCGTTGCAAATCCATACCTTGACAGTGAATCCACAATCGCAACGAGCAGATCCGATGATACAGAGGATAAAGCAAGTGAGAATCTTGACAAGATCCGCATGCGCTGGGACAGTCAACGAAAGCTATCCATATCAACGGTTCGCACGGATTCTTGCACGCTCTCGACAACGGCGAACTTTTCGAACTATGGCTATGGCTCGCAATACTTTCCGCTTTCGGCGAAATGTCCATCTCCATCCCATGCACCGATCACGAAAGCCGAGGCCTTTACCCGTCTGGAACCGGGTTCAATGCTCTGGCCACTCATTGCTGACAGCGTCGGCGCCCTTTGCGCGAGAAGTAAGTCACCTTGTAAGTCGTCGAGTCTCTGGGCTCGAACGACACTTCTCCCGTGCGTCGTTGTCAATCTGGACGTTGCCAGTAAGGACGGAATACCTGTCGATTCCGCATTCGATTACTGTTATTCGATCCAAGGATCTGGAGACGGTCTTAAAGCTGCGTATTTTGAACGCGGCGCGGCAAACGAAAATCTCATAGCTGCAGTCAATAACATCTTTCCTGCGAAAAGCTCAGCCGGCTTTCCGATAGCAGTCGCAAAGCGAACGCATTTCAGAACGCGAGAAGCTAATCTTACAGTGGACCGCCATTATGGACATCATGCGTCGCTCGTCTTCCTTTACTCTCGCGAACACATTTATTCTGAAATTGAGCGAAATGCACCGGGGACACTTAGTATACAAGCGTTTCAGAAAGCGCGCGGCGCCCGTCCGTGGATCGTACGAGCTCTTTGGGATCAGAAACGCAAATGTCGCTCTGTGTGGATTCTCACAAGCACTTCAGAGTACGTTCAACAACCCCATGAGGAAGCAACCAAAGTTGGCCAGCTATGGACGAAAGCAACCTCTGGGCAGCATAACAGGTCCGCCAGCGGATCTTCCTCTGGACCCCCCATGGACACCCGAGTTGTGGCAGGTTCCCTGCATGCCATGCATGGCCGCAACCTACGTTCGCACCATGTACATGAGCTGGCAACAGATATGTCGTCAAGAGATCGTTGCAATATCGTTCAAGCTTCTCCCGCCGTCTGGCCCGTCCCGGCAAAGATGATCGACGAGCTTGCAGAGGCGCTCCGACGAATATCCCGCCTGCCGCTCGCGGAACTTGCCGCTGATTTTTGTCAAGACGAGCAGTCCGGATGGCATCTTCTTCAGGTCAAGGCATTCAAGCTTGAAGAAGAGGGCATCATGAGCACCGAAGAGGCCAAGAGAAGGAGCCATGGGACACTTGTGCCCATTGTCCGACCTTTGGTGCGCCCAAAGCGAAAGCGCATCGTCACAAGGGACCAAGATTCTCAAGCAACCGTGAAGAATACATTGCGCAAATGTGCAGGCGATCTCTGCGGCGGCAAAGTCGCAGTCTCTCGCTCTTCCAAGCCGGTGGCAAAGCGCGAAATCTTTCTCGAGCGAGCAAGTCAGCGCGCTTGGGATGAAGCCCGTGCTCTCGGAACTGCGACGCGCAAGCCCGTCTATGACACGGATGAGCTCTTTGCCTGGCTCGCAGAAGATGAGCAAAAGAATCAGAACCAGCTCGTCCGGGTTTGCGAGACGTGCTATGAGGGCTATCGCGCACTGGCAGCGATCCGTGAGGAAGGGAAGAGTCACAGCACTGGTCAACGCAGTAGCTCCGTCACTCTTGCAGGGAAACACGGCGGGGGACATGCAGTCCACACGGGAGAAAAGGCCCAAAAGGCTTGCTTGCGACTGTATGAACAGTTTGAGGAGCAAGCTCGTAAGAAGACACTTGGTGTCGCAAAAGCAATGCTTGAAGTCCAGGCTCGCGAGGCGAAGCAGGCGAATGAACGAAGGCGGCTTCGGCGAAAGCGTCGTCCCAAGCGCCAGAGCACCAGTATCCAAGATGCTTCAACTTCTCGCCAGCTTTCCCGTGACGACATTCATGACAGCATCGGTGAAGGCGTCAAGCATGCCAATGAGGCGTCCGATGCCCGTTGGGAGACTGATAGTGAATGGTCTGGGATTTCCTTGTGTCCGGGCGACCGCGTTCGAGATACAGATCTTCGTGAGGGAACAGTTGTGGAGGTGCACGAAGCCGATGATACGTGCACAGTTCAATTTGACACAGAAAGAATTGAAGCGCGCGTCTCGGTATCTGTACTTTCGCACGCCGATATTCCCCAAGACACTGAGTTTTTGCAATTGAGTGCTGCAGATTTGATTGGCGTAGGACCGCTTCCGCCTTTGAAAAAGAAAAATCAACGTCGCCCGCGACGCCTTCGGCATTCTCGAACAAAGACGAACACACGCTCAAGAGTTGGCCTCGATGCCACTGCAGCAGTCAAGAAAGGGGTGTACGTCAGCAGCAATCAAGACGAAGATGGGGAAGATGAAGAAGACATTTATCATGCAGGCGTGGATGAAGAAAATGACGACGATGACAATTACGATGATGACAACGACGAAAAGAGTGAGCCAGAAAACGGCGACGATGCGGACGAGATCGATCCAGTCACAGGCGTCAGCAAGAGCTTTCGAGACCTCTTTGTTACCGACGACCAAGTACCTGCTTCTGATGCTGACCTCGAGAAGAGTCACACTCCTCTTTACTATCGTCATCAACCTGAGTTTGAAGCTGACAACGCGCGTCTCTATGGTCAAGGAGTCCACCACATGTACTAAGCATAAAATATTCATTGAACCGAGACCGCTCGCTCACTGCTGTCTGGATGCAACGATTGTAAAGAACGAGGCACATTCATTCCTTTTATGATGTCCTTTTTTTTTCAGATTTTTTTTCCGAGAGTCGTGGCTCATCAATTCAACAACCGCAAGACATCTGATCGTACGACGCAACGCTGACTCGGACGATGAGCGCCCGCGCGGCAGCGGTGACGCTGCGCAGCCTTGCTTTTGCGGCTGCAACCTCTCTGGTGCTTGCTGCTGCCCAAGGTGCGCCGAATGCACTCGAGGTGCGGCTTGAAGTGCCGTGGCCCACGCACAAGCTCTGGCCGCTACTCGAGGTAAGTTTCTTGCCGGCACAGAGCAGACAGAGCCTTACGTCTCGTTCGCCTCACAATCTCGTCTCAATGTGCGCACGTGAAAAGGATGAATGCTAATGATGCGCTTACGTTTCGTTTCAGACAAGCGAGGCACTTGGCGACGACAACGTCGTTTTTTGGGGCTTCGTTGATCAAGCTTGCAAGGCCACCTGGGAAGGGACAGAGGTGAGCACGACATTGTCGCAGGCCGTCGATCTTGCCTCGCGCATTTCGCAGGCCGCATCAAACGATAGCACCGATTCTGTAGCGACCGTGGATGAATTCACCCGCGATCTGCTGCGATTGTCGCTTGAACTCCGCGAATTTGCGCCCGCAATTGAACAACAACGGCAGCTCGGTCTTGCTCTGCGCTCTCTCACCAATGCTGGGGCCGATTTCCCTGATGATGGTCGGGCGTGGGTCACACTCACGGTCCGTGGCAGCGGTCAAGGTACCATTGTTACCGACTTTGATAAGCTCCCAGCTGCGATTACCTCGCTCATGGAAGACCTTGCCAACCCTGCCGTGCAAGAACGCTGCAAGGCCAACGACAACAATGAGGAGAGTCGTCCAGGGCCCCTGGATATCTTTGATCAGGACCACGTGCATCCTCGATCGTCCACATCGTCTGGCGCCGGGACGTCTGCAATTGCCATCTTGCACGGTATCCTCGGCCGCGCTGACTTTGTAGCTGCGCACCAAAAGCTCTCCGAGGCCGTGGAATACCACAAGGATCTCGTCTATGTTGTGCGCCACATGCCTGGCGCAGATGCAGCACAGGATCCTCTGGCAATGAATCGAACAGCGCTCCAAGGCTTTGGTGTCGCCCTCGACATCAAGAACATGGAGTATTTGACAGTGGATGATGATGGTAGTAACAAGGCGTCCGAGGAGAAGCGGGATACATCCAGTGAACGAGAGGCAGATCTCTCTTCACCCGTGGCCGGAATCCACTTTGACAAGATGATCGACCGCCTCCCTGAAAGCAAAGATGCTCTTGTGGATCTCCACACGGAGCTCGAGGGCGAGGCTCTCGAAGCTGCATCAAAAAGCGGAGAGCTCGCGCAAATCAAAGTTTGGGATATGGTGAATTTGGGTCTGCAAGCCACGGCCAAGGTCCTCGCAGACGCTGATCCGCTCAACCGCTGGGAAGATCTTTCACAGAATTTTCCATCGCGTGCACGTGCCCTCATCAATATGCGTGTGCCAGATGGCTTGCTCGAGGAGGTAGAGCGCGCAGCTCGATCTCTCGAGGTCCCTGACGGCACAGTCCTCGTCAATGGCGTTTCTGTGGACGCCAAGTCTGAGTCGTTTAACATCTTCTCACTCATGGAGTCCATCCGAGCAGAGATCCGAGCCCGCGAGACTGCCAACGCAATCGTTTCCGGAGGTGGCGCGCTCATTGAACCCCTTGCCGTGCGCATGAGCAACGCCGGCGCCTCGGACAGCTCGGGTAAAACGAACGAGGCGGATGCAATGATTCGAGCCAGTGGAACCCGGGTCGATGTGCGTGCCGACGCCAAAGGGGCTGTGATCTTTCTCAACAACATTGAAAAAGACAAAGCGTACGCGCGTTGGCCCGCCCAGCTCGAGGCTCTTCTGCAGCAGTCTTACCAGCTGGCGCCAATCCGGAAAAACCTTCTTACAGCCATCTTGGTGATTGATCCGAGCACGCACGTTGGACGCAGCATGCTTCAGACAGCTTTTCTCGTTTTACAGCAACAAGTACCCGTGAGGGTTGGCCTTGTCTTTGCTCGAGAGCAAATTGGAAATGAAGGGAGCGGCGAGAAGGAGGGCACGGAGGAGGAGGATGTTTGTGGGGCAAGTTGCTTTGTAGCGCTTTATCACGCAGCTGCAGCAGTAGATGGACGCCATGCGGCTTTGTTCTCTCTTTCTTCGCTCTCGCGTGCACCCGAAGGTACAGTGAGCGTAAAAGATGCGGTCGATATATTCGCTCGCGCTCTCGCGTCCTTTCCCGGAGCCAAGTCAAGACGGTCCATCGCCGGGTACGAGTCCCTTGCACATGAGTATCTCGCCAGGGGCCATAGCGAGACAAAAGCCACCTTTGAACAAATGGAAAAATTTGCTCGCGGCAAGGGGCTCACTGTCCCAAGCTGGACGCTCAATGGACTATTTTACGAAGGTTCTGCCGACTTCCAGTCGCAACTCGTACAAGAAGCCTTTCGGGAGCAGCGAATTCTCATGTACCAGGTGCATCTTCGGCGTATCACATCATCAACGAACGTGCTCAAATATATGCTGGAGCATGGCCAGGCCATTCCGCGTTACAACCGCGCGGTGTTTCAAGAAACAGCCGAGTCCGCGTTCTTGCCAATTCCCGCAGACCTTGTGGGCGAGAATACGGCGATTCATTATATGTTGGACTCCAAGACTGCCGATGTGACCGTCTTTCTCGCTCTGAATGAAGCTTCAATGATCACATCGCAGGGAAGGTCCCTCCTTCGTTCGCTCATGACCTTTACGGAAAGCAAACCGTCGAGAACGCGGATCGCGGTGCTTCCCGTAGATTTAAGTGAAGGCGACGCACCGTCGCAGCTTGCGGCGCTCTTGCACGCTCTCCGCACTGACGACTTGGACGCTGTGGATGCGCTCTTGTCTGATGACACGGGGGCCGCCGAGCCGGCGCGCGTGGTGGAAGCATGGATGGCAACCTTGAGCGCTCAGGTCGCATCTTGGAAGGGGCTTCAGCCACTGAATGTTGTCTTCAATGGCCGAGTTATCGCGGCCGCCTCACCCAGCGTGACCATGACGGTCGAAGATTTTGATTTGGCGGTATCCCATGAACGCAAGATACGCGCCGACTTTGTGCGCTCGGCGCTTGGTTCGACACGTGCGACACCTGACGCGATTATGCAGCTCTCACCACTCGTGGCCGGCCAAGCAAGTTCTCCGCGGAGAAAAATCCCAATGACGAATATGCGCAAACACTTTCCGGGTCTCTGCTACTCGTCTGCGACGGGGAGCACGAACAATGCGCAGACGCTCACTGTTCAGGCTGTAATCGATCCGCTTTCTGAGGCCGCGCCGCGCGTTTCAGCAGTTGTGAGACTGCTTCGTGACAAACTTGGTGCCCATGTTGATCTTGTCTTCACCCCCAAACCTTCGGTGTCGGCATTCCCTCTGTCAAGCTACTTTCGCTTCCTGGCATCCAACAATGAGCCAGATCCGGCCCTCGGTGGCATCTATCCTGCCGATGAGCAGCCGGCGGTACGCTTCTATGGCATGCCTCAGGAGCAGCTGCTTACGTTGAAGGTATACACTCCTGAGCCCTGGATTGTCTACCCGACCTACACGGCAGGGCTTGACACCGACAACATTCGCCTTTCTCGGGCGGAGAGCCGACGGTCGACCGTGACATTTGCTTTGAGCAAACTTCTCGTCACCGGCCACTGCGTGGACGAGCAAGTAGGGTCGCCTCCTGCAGGCCTTCAGATTGAGCTGCAGCCTCTCTACCCGCGAGACGCGGTGGCTTCCGATACTTTGGTGATGCAAAACCTGGGCTACATGCAATTGCAAGCTGGACCGGGACTGTGGGAGCTAGGACTCGCCAAAGGACCCTCGAGAGACATTTTTTCCTTGCACCAGGAGCATGACACGCGACAGGGGTCGACTTGGGTCGCTTTGCGCAGCTTCACGAGCGCGCCCCTTTCGCTCCAGGCAGCACGCCGCCCCGGGCATGAAACAGACTCTCTTCTCGCCTCAATGGAGACCCTTGATGGGGAGATGGGGACCACGGGTGCCACACGCGCCGCGCAAGCACTCGGCCTGGGCCAAAACCCATTGTCATGGCTCTTTGATGCCGCGCGCCGGCTGTTGGGCATGGAGACATCGCCAACGCCCATTGCGCCGATTGACGGGACCGCTATTGGAACAAAGTCAGGCGGCACGAATGAAACAATTCACGTGTTCTCGCTCGCATCCGGAGCGCTCTATGAGCGCTTTCTCCGCATCATGATGGTGAGCGTGACCAAGGCGACGCAGAACCCGGTGAAGTTCTGGCTGATCGAGAACTTTTTATCGCCTGATTTCAAAGCAGGCCTTGGAGCGCTCCAGAGCGAGTACGGATTTGAAGTTGCCCTCGTCACGTACAAGTGGCCGCACTGGTTGCGGCGACAAACTGAAAAGCAGCGCATCATTTGGGGCTACAAGATTCTCTTTCTCGATGTTCTTTTCCCTCTTGATGTGCCCAAGGTCATCTATGTGGACGCGGATCAGGTTGTGCGTGCTGATCTCAAGGAACTTTGGGACATGGATCTCGAAGGCAAACCGTACGGCTACACTCCATTTTGTACGTCTCGCGAAGAAACCTTGGGATTTCAGTTCTGGCGGTCTGGGTACTGGAAGGATCATCTTCGCGGAAATCCGTACCATATTTCCGCACTTTACGTCGTAGATTTGCAGCGTTTCCGCCATATGATGGTCGGAGATCGCTTGCGCGCAGTGTATGACCAGCTCAGCCGGGACCCGAATTCCCTGAGCAATCTTGATCAGGATCTTCCCAATTATGCGCAGCACATGGTACCTATATTCTCGCTCCCGCAAGAGTGGCTGTGGTGCGAAAGTTGGTGCTCGGACGAGTCGAAGCGTACTGCCAAGACGATTGATCTTTGCAACAACCCTTTGCATAAGGAACCAAAGCTTGACATGGCCAAGCGCGTCATCTCGGGTGAGCTCTTTCCACAAAGCTGGGTCGAACTCGATGCTGAGATTAGAAATGTACTCGTCTAAATAACAAAATTTATCGGGCCCGCTCTGCCAGCATATAATACTACATCAAAAAGTACAACCGGAAATGCTGAGGTTACTCTTTCATTTTCACGTATTAATGACAGCAAGCGTGACGTCCGCAGGGCCGCTCTCCGGGGGCGGTGGGGGGGAAGATGCGGACGCAGGCGCGGACGTCTCGTCAAAGTGCTCGACAACGGCCCGTCCAACCGCAATGCGTAGGGCAGCAGAGTCGTCACGATGTTTTCCAAAGGCATCGTCAATGGTTTGCATAAAGCTTCGTATCCTTTCTGCGTCAGCTTCGCCAGCGCGCTGTTGCATAAAAGCTGTGATGAGCGCATTGGCGCCGTTGAAACAATGTAAATAAACCTCCTCGCCGCGTGTATTGACCTTTCTGGCACCACCCAAGACTGGACCTGTACGACTCCGACTTCTGTTATGGCGGCTCGGTTTGATTTCCGCGGTAGAGAACTTCACCTTGGAGAGACCTTTTGTACGAACCAAAAGGTTAGAGTCTCTCTCATGTGGCATTGTCGCCGGAACGAAGCTCACTCATCATTTGACCGACATTCTGACTATACCTTACGTACCTGCTTCGCCAAGCTCGCCGCCAAACTGAAAAAAGCTGCGGACCAGCCCGGAAAGAGCATCGGGATTCTTTTCACCTTGCCATTGTCGAATGAGGTCAAAGAGGCACACGTGCGAGCTCGCATTCAGAACGCTCACACGTTTCACAGTCTGCAAGAATAAATTCGTATCAGGCAAGGTCTCGCAGTACGTTCAAGGTGATAAAAAGTGAAGTTTGGAGCGTGCGAGAGCAAGTCAGTCTGTTAGTAAACCGTTGTCCCTCGAGGCAGGCAGTGCTGACGCGAGCAAGTTTAGCTCTCGCAAACTTCTCTTGCCTAGCATGGCCTGCCATCAAGCAAGCAAGCAATCTAACTGCGTTTCTCTCTCTTCTCCAGCAAGCAAGCTCTTTCTTGAGTTCTTTTTGCTACACAACAGAGGTGGGTCTCCATACGCAGCTGCATCTGGCGCCTGGTGCGACTCCGGCCGGCCGGCCGCGCTCGCTCGCTCGCTCGCTCGCTCGCTCGCTCACTCGCCCGCTTTCTCACCTACGACCATGATCTCTGCGCGACTTTTATTGCCGTTTTGGTGCCTCGGTGAACTTCAAGTGAACGTTCAACTTTAGCAAGACCGCTGTGATCACCTACTTTCCCGATGGCCCCTTTGATTGGAGCGGCGAGAAAAGACATGATTCGGGTCAGAAGAAACACCGCCAACTTGAAGAGCCCTTGCCCAGCGGTGATCGAGATTAACTCATCGACGGACCTAAAAGCGTAAAAGCTTCACGACGAGTCAGATCCACGTTTGTTCTTTTTCATTGCAAATTTCCAAGGAAATCATCTCTGGAGGCTCAAATCTCCAGTCCAGCCACACGACGCAAGTGGCGAGAGTTGCATTGACAAGTGAACTGAAAAGGTGATACTTTGCCAAGCGAGGACCTTAAAAAAAAATTATACTTTTGGTTGCTGTTAATTATTGCCTTGTGGGTCACGGCGGCCAGCCAAGGAAGATTGAATCTAAACATTGACGAGGCGGGTCTCGTCGTTGTCTTCAGGATCGAGCTTGGACACCATCGCATATCGAGGCTGTCCAAAATTCTGCCTGTTGAGCTCAAAAAACTCCTGGAAAGCCACCTGCAGAGATTTTGCTGCGCCAAGCAAAACAGTCCGACTGCAAAGTGCAGTCATGAGACGTTCCGCGTTGCCTGCATCGCCATCCTGGAGCTGGGCCTGTTTGACGGTGAGAAGAGTCATTTGCGGCGGCCTAAACATGGAGCATACTGAGGCCTTTTCGAGTGTTGCAGAGACGAAGAACAAGTTCGTACAGACTTCTTCAGAAACCGCACGGCAGGTTTCCTCTGAAATGGTGGTCCAGTCCACCAAGCTCATGAGACGCCATACCTCGCTTTCCATTCTCGTCACGAGTGCGAGAGCATCCGAGTACCACGCCGTTGGCTCGTCAAAGCGAGACTCGTGGGCGGCACCTTTGAGGAGTTTGGTTCCACGCGCACGCGACTCATGCCAGATGTCCCAAAACGTTGCATCAAGGGCATATTCAGGAATCGCGTTCGGATCAAGGGTGCGAAAGTAGCCGCTCTGCACAATGTGCAGCAGGTCATGCAGCGAGCGGACCAAGAGACGCTTGAGAGACGACTTGGCCGACACTTTGGAAATAATGGGACAAAAAAGGGCACCAAAGACGCAACCCACCACAATTGCCATTGTCATAATTCCAGCAGACTCCCAAAATCCCTGGTAAACCTCATTCACGCCGTGAAGCTCAAAGGTGCCTGTGATAGTCACAATCGCATACACTTTGACAATCGAGTACCGCTGGTAGTCCGGAGCCCGGACATGGTATACGTAGAAAGGAAGCGACAAAAGCATGAGTGACCATCCCTGAAGCGCCGGTGTCTCGAAGCTACCCGTGGAGATGAATGTAGGGGCGCAGGCGATGAGCCAGGCCACACACGCTGCGGCAAAACCCATGACTGACCCAACAGCGCGATCGTATGTTCGCTTAAGGCAAGCGCCTAAATACATTTGACGGAGTACCGATTGCAGGGCATGAAGACCATTTACAATGGCGTTGACACCAATGACAGGAGCCAGTCCAGCGCCAAAGACGAGTGCTACAAAGAGGGTAGAAGACAGGGCGCCCTTGAGCGCAGCTGCAAAGGTCTGCGTCGAGGCAAAGTCTCGAAGAGATATCTCCAGACGTTCCAAGAGAGTTTGCTTTCTCGAAGTGCGGAAGAAAGAATGCTTGGCGGATCTGCGCCCAAAAATGACTGTCTCCTTCCAGTCCTCAAAATTCCAGTCTGCGTGAGCTGCTGCCTCTTGGTCTTCGTTTGCTGTAGGAAAATGTTCCAAGATCTTCACCATGCGCGTCCCCGTGAGCCAGGCAATGCTAATCAAACTATCCTCGCTAACCGATGGCGACGGCGATGCAGCAAGACTCGCGCAGGCCTTGTTCGCGCGTTCCACGCAGTCCGCAATGTCCGAGGCCATGACTTTTTCAGCCTCAAGCACCTGGCAGACGCTGTGCATGAGCTCCTCCATGTGTTCCCAAGACGCAGACGTGCGTTCTGAACCAAGCACGTCGGTAGCGACGCGCTCAAAGGAAATCGCAAGACGCGTAATCTGCCAAAGGGCGCGATACGAGGCTAAGATCTTCATGCCCGATCCATCAAAGCTCCAGCGACACTCGCTCACGCTCGCACTTGCGAAGGAGCCAAGTTTGACGATATTTTGTCGCAAATCCAAATGTTGGGCCTCGCTTGAATTGTTTTCCTCGAGAGCAGCGGCTTTTTCCTTGGCAGCTTCTTCGAAATGTGCATCTGAGGATGCCGACGCTGGTGCCGGTGCATCGTCGCAGACGACTTCGATTTGACCTCCCCGTGCCAGCGTGCAAGCGTGGCGGAGTCTTTCGGCCAGCTGTCGCCGCACGCGGCACTCTAGAGCAGCGTATGCAGATCGCGCGGTCCATGGAAAGACCAGGAGAGCAGGAAGAATAGTAGCAACGATTCCGATGGAGAAGGACGCAATGATCTCCGTCATGTAGACGAGCAGTTCGTTCACGGGTACGTAGCCAAGTTCCGCGGCATACAGATAGCCGGAAAGCGAGATCGAGTTCATGAGAATGACGGTAATGGCGCCGGGAATTTTCTGCTGCGGTGCCTTTTCGTCGCACTGAAAGAGAAAGGCAAAAAAGCATTGCGCGAACATGACGATGATGAAACCTGCCATGGAGTCGTTGACGAGCAGTGCGCAGGCCAGGCCGACAAAAACGGCGGGGAGACAGAGCACCAGCGCCGCTGCGGTCTGCGTGACGTCGCCCACGCTCATGCTCGCGTCCGGCTTAAGCGAGAGAATGAGCGCCACAACCGGCACATAGATGACCGTGCTCCCCAGCAGGTCGACCACCTGCGGCACAAAGGTGGGCACGAGCGTGAGCAGCAGCATCACGACCCGCCTCGTCCTCATCTTCTCCCGCAGGCCGAGCCGCGCCCGCCCCGCGCGCGCGCCCGCGCTCCCGGCGCCCATCCTGCCCGCCCTGCCCCGCGCCGGCCTCCCTCGCGATTCCGGTCTGCCCGCCGCCTGCGCCGCCTGCGCCCCGAACGCATCCCAAAAAAGTCCTCCTGCGCAGCCCATGCATGCCCGCATGCACGGGGCGCCCCATCCATGTGCAACCTCCGCGCGGCCTGCATCCACTGCACGCCCGCGTTTCGACTCTCTCTTTCCTTCTTTCAGCCCGCCGGCCTCGGAGCCGCCGCCGCCGCCGCTCCCGGCGCGGTCTATTCCGGGAACGGCCCTGCGGCCGGCTGCAGCAGCTGCTGCTGCTGCTGCTCGGCGCTCGCGAAGGCGCGGACGATCATGATGGACGGCGATGAAACCCTCGCGGCGCGGGTTCCTGGGTCTCCGCGGGGGTAGAACAGGGCGAGGGAAGAGAAGAAGGTCGTGCGACATGCATGCGTGGAGGAAAAAGAAAAAGGCGTCCCAGCCCGGGCTCGACAGCGCGCAGACCCCGAACGAAGGCGCAGCGCAGGGCAGGCAGCTGCGGCGCGCGGGAGAGGGCGGGGGGGAGAGCGCCGCTGCGCGTGCCGCGGCCGGGATGGACGCTCTCCTGCAGCGGTGGGCGCGCCTGCCGGTGGTGCTGGCGCCCATGGCGGGCGTCTCGACGCCGGCGCTCGTGGCTGCAGCGGCCCGCGCGGGCGTTGTCGGGTTCCATGGAGGCGCCTTTCAGACCCCGGGCGATCTTGGGAAGACCATTGACACGATCCGGGAGCTCGCGGGGAGCGGGGCTGGCCGTGAAAGCTTTGGGGTCAACCTCTTTGCGCTCTACGACACGGAGAAAGATCCGAACTTTGAAGCGCGGGTGAAAGCTGCGCACAAACACCTCGAGCCACTTTATGCCCGTGCAGGGGTGGAGATGCCGACGTTAGGCTCTATCAAGCCCTCGCAGCCCATGCTCCGCGAACAACTCGAGGTACTCATCGCAAAAAAAGTGCCGGCTTTCTCATTCTGCTTTGGGAGGATCGATCCCGAGGACATTGCCCGATTGAAAGAGAACGGGACTTTAGTCTTTGGCACCGCAACCTCAGTTGCCGAAGCACAGCTTCTCGAAAAAGACGGTGTCGATGCCATTATTGCGCAAGGTGCCGAAGCAGGAGGCCATCGTGGATCGTTCCTGCCCGAAAGCTCGCTTGTTGGGACCATGAGTCTCGTACCGCAAATCGTGGACAATGTTTCAATCCCCGTGCTAGCGGCTGGAGGTATTGCTGATGCTCGTGGTGTGGCAGCGGCTCGCTGTCTCGGCGCGCGTGCGGCGTGCATGGGCACAGCTTTCTTAACGAGTGCCGACTCGGAAGCTGATGGCGAGCACAAGAAGTGTATTCTTGCCAGCGCCGAGACAGACACTGTCTGCACGGACATTTTCTCTGGCCGCGCGGCCCGTAGCCTCATCAACGAATACGTTGAAAAGTACGATCAAGGCTTGGCTTCTTCGAATCACAACAAGGCGCGAGTCATGGATCAACGAGCGAACGTGGCGCCCTACCCGGCGCAGCAATCTCTCGCAGGGCCGCTCAAGAAGGCTTGCGTACAGCATGATGCAGGAACGGATGCAGAGAGCAATCCAATGCATCTTCGAAGCATGTGGAGTGGGCAGAGTCCGCGATTGTGTACAAAAGACTCGGTGCAGGCCATCGTCGACCGCATTTCCACCAGACTCGAAGGCTTTCAACCCGTTTAAAATTAAACTTATTTTTCTTTATGATACTTTACAACATAGTATATCCTGCACAAGGGCGGCTCGAAGCGTCTGCGAGTCAGTATGTGCTGGTCCGTGGATAATGTATCTGGCATTGGTTTTCCTGGGCCCCAGTCATGCTAACCTATGGTGGTTTACACTTCTGTCTGGATTACGTTCGCGTCAAGATCACGCCTGTCTCTAGAACGCACCTGAATCTAGAACAGCGCATACGTCTAGATCGCGTCTGTGTCTAGATCGCGCGCACATGGCACTTGTCTTGGCTTCTATCTAACATCGCTTGCGAGAGGATACGAGCCGAGCTGACCTGGCTTGCAAGACTAAAACGAACTTAAACTAATCGGACTGAGGTCCCACGGACCCTGGCGATCGTTGCCGCGCAGAGCGCCTCGAGCTCGGCGCGACGAGCCGCGGCACCGGGATCTTCGCCTTGCAGAACGCTCGGCGGGAATCCGCGTGTTATTTGCTTGGCCTGTGCACGCATTTTCGTCGACGATGTGATTCGCTTCAACGTCTGCGCAGGCACGCGGGCTTTGGCGGCCGTCCATTGCGCGCGCACATTCTCCACCGCTTGGGCGCTCTCCATGAGCTCTGACTCGAGCCCCTCGACGGCCTTCTGGAGACCCGCAAGCTTGGTCTTCACGTGAGCCGGCGTGCCGAGGTCGCTCTCGGCAGAAGACGCGACTCGCTCATGCCCCGAATCATTCACGACTTCCTCCTCCTCCTCCTCCTCCTCCGCTGCTGCAAGCTGGCCGGCGAGGTCTTCGTACAGCGCACGCTCCTCCTGGACCGCGCGGATGCGCTCGCGCAGCGCCGACGCTGTGTCGCGGCGCTGCACGCCGTGCAAGTAGGCGTCGAGCGGCGTGACCTCGTTGCCATGGGCGCCGAGGCGGCCCGCGAGCGCCACGTAGCGCCGCGAGAGCCTGTCGATGGCGTCGAGCGCGCGCCGCAGCCGCTCCCGCGCCTCCCCCAGCGCGCGCAGCTCCGCGGAGGAGGTCTGCCGCCCGCGCGCCGCCGGGCTTGGTTCGCCATGACGTTGGTCATCCTCGCCAACACAATCATCCGCGGCATCGTCGTCCGCCGCGCCGCCGGCGCCGGGCTCCGCGCGCGGGCAGTCGAGGCCGTCGAAGAAGCCGCGGTCGCGCGCGCGCGCGGCCAGANCGAGATGCAGATCGAGACGAAGATGAAGAATTCAAATCGACGATTCAAATCGAGATGCAAATTCCGACGGCAAATTCGAATCGAGATGGAGAAGGGGATGGAGATGGAGACGCGGGTCCGCCGCCACGCGCGCAGAACCGCCGCGGCCCGGCGCCTCGCGACGCTCGCGCGGCAGGTCGGCGCCGCGGACGCCCGGGGTGCCGCGGCCAGGGCCGTCTCGCGCGCCGAGACAGGGGCCGGCGGGGCCCCGGGCGGCGGGACCAAAAATGTGGATGGCGGCGAGGCCCGGGAGACGGCCGAGACGCTCCTTGCGGCCTGGGACCCGGCGCACGAAAAGCTCGAGGCCAGCGCGTTCCCTGTGCCGCAGTCGCTCGACCAAGTGTACCGCGTTCATGAGGAATTAGAGGCCCTGATCGGCGCCTCTCGCGTCAAAGGGTACAAGCTTGGGGCGGTAGGCGCAGCTCCCGATGCGGACGGCAAACCCTGCGTTGCCGTGAGCGCCCCGCTGCTCGCGGAAACCATCGCAAAGGAGACCCATTCTTTCAGCGTGAGTGGTTCCAAACTCTTTCTCGTCGAGGTCGAAATCGCCTTTGTGATGGCAGCTGACCTCCCGGCTGCTGAGGCGCCCTTCGACGCCGCGCAAGTGTGGCGCGCTGTTGGGGAGACGCGCATGGCCCTCGAACTTGTTGGCAGTCGCTTCACCGACGTTGCCGGAGCTCCTCCGCTGCTCAAGCTGGCAGACTCCATTTGCGCCGGTGGTGTCGTTCTCGGCGACCGCATTTCCGTCGATGACCCAGAGACCTTGGGCTCAATGCAAGCGCGTCTGCACTTTGATGGTGTCGAGGTCGATCGGGGCGTCGCTACCGCGTGTCCGGCAGGATCTCCACTGGCCGCGCTCACGTGGCTCGCCAATCATCTGGCTTCACGCGGAAAGCAGCTTCGCGCTGGGGACGTTGTCATTTCGGGCAAGATTTGCGCCGCACCGGGCATCAGTCCATACCAGCGTGTCTCGGCCACCTTTGAGGGCCACGGCTCCATCGAGTCCTTCTTTCTGCCTTGATTGGCGTCTTGTCTCATTTTCCTTTTTCTTTACCTTATCATATTTCAATGTCAAGTCTCAAAAGAGTGTTGGTTGTCTGCGCGATCTCACTGGTAGGGACAAGGGACAATCGTGACTTTGCGTCTTGAGAGCGGGCGGGTGGGCTGTTCGTGCTCCATTTCCCGTTCGCTCCTTCTCTCCCGTTAGCACTGAACGTCCCGTATCCCGTCTTGAGCTAGCTTGTCCATTCGCCCCCCCATCCCTCCCTCCCTCCCTCCCTCCCTCCTGCACATCGTCTCGCATTTCTGCCACCGACCGAGTGGGCGAACTCCATAATGACGAACGAACGAACGCCACACTCTGATCGATCGATGCTCTCGAACGTCACGAAAAGGACCTCCGCTCCCCTGTGCTGCCGACAAGACAAGGCTTCTCGACGCTCGCTCCTCCCGGCAGGCAGGCATATCCAGCCAGGTGGCGGCGCGTCGCTCCAACTACGACTCCTCGAAACTAGCAAGAGAAGGGGCGGCCGGGCCTCGTAATGGGTATAGTAGTAAAGCTAAAACCGTCTTCTGCAAAAGTCCGCCTTGGGCGAGCGAGCCGCAAACGCGAGCGGCCTCGAAGCGCTCTTTGCGGCCTCCGTCGCGCGCGCGTCGGGCCGGGCCCTGCGAGGAGAGAGACGCGAGGGCGCCGCGCCCTCGTCTCTTGCCGCGCCCGCAAACAAACCCGCACGGGGAGGAGGAGATCGACCGGAGACGGAGCGGACTGCCGCGAGGCCGGATCGTGCGGCACCGAGCACGAGAGAGCACAAGCTGGAGGGCGGGCGGCGGGGGCGCGCACAACGCCTGGGCGAGCAACTCGAAGAGCTCTGCAGCAGCGCAGTGCAGTGCGCGAAGAAAGGGCGCTAGAGGAGCCACAGCAACGCGACACAATGAGGCCCTTCAAGAAGTCCAAGAGCAAGAAAGATGCCAAGAGCACGAACGCAGCGGCGACCGGGTCGGCAGCCGCCTCGTACAAGCCAGGGGCCGCGATCAAGGCGAAAAAGCTCGGGCTCAATGAAGAAGAAGACTCGCGCGTCATTACGGCTCTAAGCCCGTTGCTAGCGTATCTGCGATCGCGCGCGCTCGATACAGAGAACCTCTTCATGATCACGGGGGGCAGTAACCCGGACGCCGACTTGTACACGTTCCAGATAGCTGCCAAGAATCTGCTTCGCTCACGCGACGGGCTCGATGCGGTATTTGCTGAATTCAATGAGCATGTGTGGGCCAATGTGGTCAAGCTCTTTCTCAAGGAAATGAGTCGACCTCTCATTCCCAACCATATTTGTGAGATCTTTCTCTCGCGGGACTATGGGCAGCCTGGGCCTGGCCACGTTGCGCCCGAGGTGGTGCGCATGGTCAAAGAGATTGTGGAGGACGTCCCCCACAAAGAATTTGCCGCGCTTCGGGATCTCTGTGCAGTGCTGCGCGACTGCATGACTGATCAAGATCGTCTTGCGCACATGTTCGGAGCCATCTTGCTAGCGCCCCCCGACACAACAGGGTTCGCTCCCGATCCCCAGGTCATGATTAAACAAGCGCAGAATACTACGATTGTCATGAAGTCTCTCATTGGCAGCGCCACGGAGATCTTCGGCGTCGATCCGCCCATGCGGGCCAAGCCCGAGGGACATTTCCTCACCATGCAGTCCCTGCATCAAGGCTCGCCAGAGGAGAATGGCAGTGGCAGTGGGAGCAATGGTTCTGGGGCTTCACGAGCTCGTATCGGAAGCTTCGACCTTAGTTCCTCAGCCAACCAAATTCCCGGACAGGCGTTCCCTGCTGCTGCTGCCGCCGCCGCCCACCCCGCCACGGTAGGTGGCGCGGGGCAAGGCGGCAGGGTGAGCCGCTTTGTTACAGCGCTGTACGAGCATGTCCCCGAGGAAGACGACGAGCTCTATCTTTGTGAGGGGGACCAGATCAAAGTGATTGGCCAGGTGAACCAGGATTGGTACAAGGGCCTCAAGACACATCCGGACGGACGTACGGAAGTGGGTATATTCCCTGGATCGTATTGCGGTCTCCAGGGCACAGAAGAGTTCGAAGACCCGCTTGACTCTGACACGGCAGCGAACCATGCCGCTGCTGCAACAAATGGCACATCTTCCGTGATTGACTTGGCGGCGGCGGCTTCGGCAGACCTTTCGCGCGCTTCACATGTTATGGCACTCTACAATTACGAGCCACGCGAACAAACAGAAATGGCCATCACCGCTGGACAGCGAATCCGACTCATTGAAGCCTCGGATCCGGATTGGTGGTTTGGTGCCTCTGAAGATGGCCGAGAAGGACTCTTTCCTCGCACCTATGTTGGGCCTGCGCCCGGCGCCACTATGCGCGGAGAAGCGCCCCCCTCGCACGCTGTCCAAGGAAACTCCAAGCCTGCCGTGATTGGCAATTTGCTGGTTGCTTCCTCACCTTCAGCGAATCCCGCACTGGCTCAACCATCGCACAGCGCAGCAGCGCCAGTGCCGCCGCGCCGGACCACTTCGTTGCAGAATCCATCGCCGCATGTTGCCTTCAAGATGCAACCTACGCAGCATGTGAATTCTCCGACAGCGCAGGGGGACAAAAGCTGGCTCGTCGACAAGGCGCGCTTCGATTTGTGTCGCAAGAACTTTGAAAAACAAAGTCGTGACAGTCCTGACGGACGCGTCCCAGGTCATGTCGCCAGCTCCTTCTTAGAGCGATCCAAGCTCTCCAGAGGCACCATCTCGCGTGTGCTTGAGCTCGCTGATCTCGATCGAGATGGATCCCTTAACCTGCTGGAGTTTGTCATTGCGCACCATTTGACGATTTCCATCTCGCGCGATCGCATGGACGAGCCCTCGGTCCTCCCGTCTGGCCTGATTCCCAGTATTCAGAGGCACATGTGAGTGCGAAGATACGGTTTTTCGCAGAATTTGGACGGACAGACTTCTGGCACGCAAGAAAGAGCAGACCGCCAAGGGCGCGCGAGCAACAACACAAGCAGGGTCGCGCGTCTTCCGCACACCCATCAGCTCTCGCCTGCGCCCTTGCGCAAGTGTTGTCACCAGGAGCGAGGTTTGGCGAGCGGGACCGTGCCATGAGCAACGATGGCGTTGACATGCAGAATGAGGAGACGGCGGCGGCCGGAGGTGCCGGCGTGAGGTACGAGCGCAGCTTTGACGGGACTGTGGCAACGATCGTACTGGACAGGGCCGCGCAGCGCAACGCAGTAGATGGCGCGACGGCAGAAGCCCTCTTTGCGGCCTTTCGCGCCTTTGAGGAGGACGAACGAGCAAAGGTTGCCGTACTCTGGGGAGCGAATGGGACGTTTTGCGCTGGGGCGGACCTTAAGGCTCTCGCTGCAAAACGAAATCCAAACAAGGTCACGCCCCATGGAAAGGGACCAATGGGCCCAACCCGCATGCAGCTGCGTAAACCCGTCATCGCTGCTGTTGCAGGCTATGCCGTCGCCGGGGGGCTCGAGCTCGCTTGCTGGTGCGACTTGCGCGTCGCTGAAGAAGATGCTGTCTTTGGTGTCTTTTGTCGTCGTTGGGGCGTTCCACTCATTGACGGCGGCACCGTGCGTCTGCCGCGCCTAATTGGGCATAGTCGTGCAATGGATTTGATTCTGACGGGCCGCCCTTGCGACGCAAAGGAGGCCTTGCACATTGGTCTAGCCAATCGCGTCGTACCGCGCGGAGAAGCGCGCGCTGAGGCTGAAAAACTTGCTGCAGAAATCGCTCGCTTCCCACAGGCCACCATGCTCTCCGATCGTGCAAGCGCCTGCGAGCAATGGGCGCTTGGCGAGACGGCCGCAATCCAAAATGAGCTCAGACATGGAGCTGCTGTCCTGGAAGACGCCGTTAAAGGAGCGACTACATTTGCAGGCGGCGCGGGGCGCGGCGGGAGTTTCGAAGACTTCAAGCCCAAGTTGTAACAGGCAGACACACAGACAGACAGACTGACAGACTGTCAGTCAATGGCGGATCGACTGATAAGCCTCACTGGCACATTGGGACAGCCGTAATTATCCTTTTCTTTTCTATTTCCCTTTCGTCTGGCTTTTTTCTTGTCATAATCAGGAAGAAGGCTCTTGTTTTCTCATTCATTTTTTTTTAAAAAAAATGTTAATCTGGAACGTCTGAAGGGTATACTGGGTCCTTGAGAGGAATGATTGACTTTTTCTCCACATCGCGAGATAACGCCTTGCGCATATCGAATGCATCTTCCGCTTCCGTCTGTGGCGTCCCGCTATAATAGCCTATGACGCGCCGATACACCGTATAGTCCATTTTTTCGTACATAGCGATTGCGAGAGAGTTGCTCACCCGAACGAAGAGGTCCACAAAGTACCCGTTGTGTCTGCGTATTATCATTTGTACATTGGAGCATATCCATAAAAAGGTTTGAGGTGTCAGTCGTGGACTACCTTTTCGATCGAATCAATGAAAGCAGTCCTCAAGCGATCGTGCAAACAAAAGACAGAAACTTACACATTCTCCGAGATATCCTCGAGGTTCTTCATGAGCGTCTTGGCCAATCCGAGCCTCCGGAACTCGGGCGCTACCGTGACCGCAGTGACGTGGCCATGCCAGTCGGTGCCTTTGCCCTCGACCTTGCCCATAATGTACCCCATAAGTCTTCCATCAGGTGCCTCTTGGACTTGAAAGTACTCTGGCCATGTGGAAAGATACTGCAGGTAAAAGCTCTGGTTGTATGTCTCCGTGAGCTCGTCCAGATTCACGTTGTTGAACCGGAACAAGTCGTCCACGGCAAGCGGCCGCAAGGTCGTCATGTTTCCCGCTTCACTCTGCGCTGCACGATTATATGTATGGTTTGTGGAGGGGGGGGGCGGATGTGGAGGTGGAAGCGGAGCGTCGACGCTCTCCTCGCAGACGTCTATGCTCGCGTCTGCGCGTCTGCGTGCGCGCCTCGCTCTGCGCCAGCGTCGACGCTGGCCTCGTTTGACTCGGCTCTACAGGCGGCAGATCGCAGCGCCCATCTAGTCCTGTCTGCCCGGTATAACACACTTGCGCGCGGCGCCCGCAAGTGCAACACATTTTTCCCCAAGCGGTCTACGCCCCCCGGCAAGCACGGAAAGGCGGCTCGGCGTGCCGCGAGTGGGTAAAGCGGCGATTCGCAAGTGGGTATCGCGGCGCGCAAGTGAAGAATGGCGCGGCCAAAGGCCAACCAAGGCGCGGGGCAGGAAAGCAGGCAGAAAGAAGCTGGGCGGAGGGAGAGCTGAGGCGGGCGCTGCAGACCTGCGTGCGAGGCGCCGCGTGCGAGGCGCGCGGGCGAGCGCGGCGGCGGGTCCGGCGGCAGCGCTGCGCCGCCCGTCTCCTTTCGCGGCGCGCGGAGCCGCCGCAGGTCAGAGCGTGTTTGTAGTTTATCTCGCGTCCATCCATCCATACATCCATCCATCCATCTTTCCATCCATGGCGGGCGGCAGCGGCGGCGGCGCGGGGGCGGCGGGGCAGGCGGCGGCGGCACTGGCGGCACCTGCGCCGCCGAACAGGGCCGTCGTGAGCGCAGCGGGCGCAGGGGCCGTGAGCAGCGGCGAAGGCGGCGCCAAGGAAGGCCAAAAGTCATATACGCACCCGCAGTCCGGCGTGACGATCCTGACGCAAAACGTTGTGGCCACAATCAACTGCCATGTGACACTGGACCTCATGGACGTGGCCACGCAAACCAGAAATAGCGAGTACAACCCACAGCGTTTCTCTGCGGTTGTGCTGCGCATCCGACAGCCGAAAACGACGGCACTGATCTTCAGCTCGGGTAAGCTCGTGGTGACGGGCGCCAAGAGCATCGAGGAAGCCAACATGGCCGCACGAAAGTTCTGTGTCATTATCCGCAAACTTGGCAACCAAGAGGCAAAGTCCTCTGACTTCAAGGTGCAAAACATTGTTTGCTCCTGCGACTGTAGATTTGCTATCCGTCTCGAGGCCTTGGCTCTCGCTCACGGCAAGTTTTCTAGCTTCGAGCCAGAGCTCTTTCCTGGGCTCATTTACCGGATGGCCTCCCCCAAGGTCGTTCTGCTCATCTTTGTGTCTGGCAAGGTAGTTATCACCGGCGCCAAGGAGCAGCACCACTCCTATGAAGCTTTTGCAAAAATATACCCTGTTCTTCTGGAATTCAAAAAGTCATGAAGAATAAATGAATGAATGAACGAATGAAAGTAAGAACGCAAAGAAAATAAAAAAGAGAACTTGAATGAATGACGATCTTCTATTTTGGAACAAAAAACAAAAACAAAACACCGTTTGCTCTGCTTTGCTCTCCTCTGCTCTACGCTCCTCGGTTGTTTTTTACTTTGTCCTCTGCGAATCACTCCTCCTTCAAGAAGAGAACGTCGCGATGCTTAAAATTGAAAGCTCAGTCATTCATGCTTTATCTCACATGCGAAATCACGAATTCTGGCTCTGCTCCCGACCATTGGTGCGCCCCGCCGAGGATAGCGAGTCTTGTCCTGTGGAATTCCGCGCTTCTCGTGGATCCCGAGCCGAACCTTGGCTGTTTCTCGAGTCACGTACATCTCTTGCGTCACGCGAATCTCGCGACTCACGGACATCCCGCGTATTCCGCGGTGGCTCGCGAGACGTATCGCGCGAAGACTCGCGTTGTTGATCATTATGCGAGGTTCGGCCGCCTCTTGGGGCGTCCCGTGAAGCAGCATCTCGAGACGAATCGCGAGAGTCCCGGGAAGTGTCACGAGGCCCACGCGGAGCATCGCGCGGAGCATCACGATAAGTGTCACGGAAAGGATCACGAGGACCGCGTGGAGCATCGCGAGGGTCCCGCAAAGGAGGATCGCGAGGCCCACGTCGAGCATCGCGAGGATCTCGCAAAGAATCGCGGGGGTCGCGCATATCTCTTGCTGCACGAGAATCGTGAGCCCGGCGCGACTCGCGAGCGTCACGACTCGAACGAGGCTCGGTCTCGGTGTAACGTCCACGCGACCGAGACCTGCGTGTTCTTGAACGAGAGCGGCGTTCCCGGCCCCGTCCAAGAGACCGGGATCTTTCGCCCGACGAGACATACCGTCGGTCGAGAGATCGACCGGGTGACCGGTCGCGGTCCCACCCGTGCCCACGTGGGGGCGGAACCGAGATTCCAGCGTCAACAGAGGAAGGAGGAAGTGGGAGTCCGCGACTAGCGGCAAGACGATCACGATCACGATCACGTTCACGATCACGATCACGATCACGATCACGATCCCAATCGCGATCCCTTCCTCGATAACGAGAACGGTCCCAATCCCGATCACGGTCGTAATCTCGAGGGTAATCGTAGGCTCGATCACGCTCCCAGCTGCGACCCCGGTACCCACGACGCGAACTCCGGCTTCGACTCCGGCTCACACTTCTCGCAAAATCCCTCTCGCCACCTCTGCCAAGCCGGCCCCGATCTCTGCTCCGACTGCGTCGTGCCCATTCCTGGTCACGATCGCGATCCCCGTGCTCGCGGCTACCATTCCGGGCAGCCATCACAGGGCCAGGCGCGCCAGATCGTCGATCATGCTCGTATTCTTCACGAGAAGACATGCGAATGTCCCCATGCCGAGGCCGCCCATTCATAAAGTCACCAGAGCCGCGCGCTCGAGCTCTCTCCCGGCGCTCTTGACTCCGAGGGCGACGCAAGGATGATGGGGACTCCGAGAGTGCAAGCTGGCGGTGAACCGATGACGATGCAGACGCAGCAGACGAAGAAATGTGCGTTGAAGCAGGCGGAGCAAGTGGACGGGCACCACGTGCTGGCGTGGAGTGTCGGCTATTCGAGTCTCCACTCATACCATCGCCAACAGCATTAGAGGCGCCCGGTTTGGAGGGGCTCCCCAAGGCGGCGCTACCGCTCATTCCCGCCTGTGAGCGAAGTGGACCGGCTTCAGCTCGTTTCACCTTGGTATGGGAGTGTGCGCGGAGGTGGTTCTTTGTTTCCCATTCGTGCAGGCCTTGCTGTGACGTAGAAAGCGCTCCAACGTTGATGGGTGCAAGCTCCTCCGGAGCCACAGCCTTTGACGCATATAAAGACTGTAGCGCTTGCTCGGCTGTCCACCGTGTCGACGGGTCGAGCGCGAGGAGATGCCGGATCAGGTCAAAGGCGTCCTTGGGACACTTTTTCTGAAGATACTCGGCCAGCCTCCCGGGTGGCTCTTTGATCGCCATTCGCTTGCTTCCCTTGATGGCATCCTTTACAATCGTCGAATTGAAATCCTTGAGTTCGCAGAGCCACATTTGATTGGGTAGCGTGCCAATATCCTTCCAGTGCGATTCACGCATTGGCGTCCCGCATAGCTCAAAAATTTTGCGCAGCTGATCCAGCTCTGCCTTGCCTTGCAGCAGTGCAGTCCCCATAATAAGCTCCGCGATGATACAGCCCACCGACCACATGTCCACGCCCATGTCATAGTGCTCTGATCCGAGGAGAAGCTCTGGAGCGCGATACCAGAGTGTGACAACACGATTTGTGTACGTTCGCGGAACCGACGCTTGGCCCTCGACCCCTCGAAGACCCATGCGTCTAGCCAATCCAAAGTCTGTTACTTTGAGCTGGTGACGACCGCTGATTAGAATATTAGAACACTTGATATCGCGATGGCACACGTCATTCTCGTGTAGGTAAGCGAGCGCGCTGAGCAATTGCCGCGTGTAGCACCTAATTTCCTCGGCGTGAAGCTCTGTCCAGCTCGACAGACCGGCAAGATCCATCTCAAAATACTCAAACACCAAATAGATTGACCCATTGTCCGCGGACTTGCCGTTCGCACGAGCCGAGGTGACCACCTCAATTAGATTGACCATGTTTGGGTGTCGTAGAGAGCGCAAGAGGCGAATTTCCCGCAGAGTTTGCATCGGAGCTCCACGATCCCGTTTTTTTGCATCCACAGTAACTCGCTTAAGTGCTACTTCTACGTTTGTCTGGATGTCACGACCACGAAACACTTTACCATAAGTTCCCTGGCCTACTTGAGCTGTGGTGGTATAACACTTGATACTTCGGCTGCCCCATACGCTCGAAGGATGAGGCAACCTTGCATCTTGAATTTGAGTACTTCGTGGCGCGGGTGAACGTGCCCCAGGTCCAGCAATATATCTTCCCTGGGCTGATGACATTTGTTGTTCACGTTGGCGCGACTGCTGGCGCAGAGGCGATGGCATTGCTGGGTTCGATCGGGCTGCATGCATCTTTGATTTGATCCTTGCCGTCTTGATCCAAGCAATCGACTATCAAGTCAAGAGATGATACGCAGACAGAAACTGGCCCGCACTAAATCACAGCGTCTTTCGGTGTCGCTGATCGTTTCCACGCGCACGAGCACCACCCTCTATGTGCGACTCCGAATCTGCCACCTTGCCAGCCCGACAGCCAGCCAGCCAGCCAGCTAGCTAGCTAGTTAGCAAGCTATATCTGCGTGAGTCGCGAGTCCCAGCTCTCGCTCGCGTCCGGAAAGCGCGTTGTCCTTTCCTCCTCCTTCGCCGTGCTCTTATCCTCCGCGGCCCCGAACCCGTCCTCGTCGTTGTTCTCGCCGCCGCTGCTGCCGAAGCCAAGCAAGCAAGCAAGCAAGCAAGGAAGCAAGTCTGACTCCGTGAGCGCCGCGAAGGAAGACGCCGCGAGCGCCAACGAGCTCGGCAGGAAAGCGCTCTGGCGCAAGGAGGGGAGGGGGGAGACCCGGCCGCGCGTCGCGCTCCTGCTCCTCCGCGCACGCGCACGCGGATCGGCCGCGCGACGATCGATCGACCAATCGATCGATCGCGAGATCGAGAGATCGAGAGATAGATAGATAGGGAGATGGTCGTTCGATTTTGCTTTTTTCCTCGCCCGCCCTTTTTTTTTTTTTTTTTTGCAACTTGAAGCTTTTTTTTGGCCGCGTTCCCTGTGTTCTTCGGTAGCGTTCTCTCTCTCCCATAAATGCGTTTCGCAGATATTCCGCGCCGGACTCTGACTGTGATTCACTACATTGTTACTAGCGTAGCGCCTGAGCGAGGAGAGCATGCACAACATAACTTTTTTATGCGAGCACGCGCGCGGGGGCTGCAGTCGGGTCCGGCAGGGCCGAAGCAGACGTCTTGAGCGCGATTGAGACCGCCGCAGAGGTCGACTTTGCAGGTGTCTCGGGGAGTTGAATCGGCGTCGACCGAGGGTCTACTTCAATCTCGTTGATCTGCGTCGTGTGTTGCAGCGTGGGCGCGAACGATGTGGACCAAGACGGCGGCGGCGTCGGCGTCGGCGGCAGCAGCGGCGGCGGACTCGATGCAGGACGAGGACGCCTCTGCACCGCACGCGTGGGCGGCCGCGGCACGGGTACGGATGGCTGAGGGCACCAAAATTATGGTGCGCTGGGCGCCGGCCGTGGCGCTTCAGACTCCAACTGGGATGCGCGGACCGCTGGAGGCGGCTGCGGACATGGAAATCGACGATGGAGACAGCATTCCTGTGCTTAATACTGGACAAATTGGACTTGGCAAAGGTCGGGCACTCGTTCTCTTCTTGCATGGCGCTGGGCAATCATCGCAGACATGGGCTACCACTGTCGCGGAGTTGCAACGCATGATCAGAGGCCCAAACGCCCCGGCCCTAGTCGCGTACGACGCACGTGCACACGGAGCGACACTGATCAGCTCTACTGATCCCAATACCGCTTACGAAACAATGGACAAGGATCATCTCGTAAACGACGCGCTTAGTCTGCTCGATGCTCTATGTAGCGCGTCCAATGAGGAAGATGATGCGAGATCGTCCGCAGCAAAAGCAACCCATGTTTTTATTGTTGGTCACAGCATGGGCGGAGCGATCGCTTGCTGGCTGGCTCAGGCACTGCAAGCATCACGCACAGAGACGATGCAAGTTCGAGGACTCTTTGTCATGGATGCTGTCGAGGAGCTCGCACTCGCCTCCCTCGAGAATTCTCTTAAATCTGTGACGTCGCGTCCCGCAGGTTTCGCAAGTCTTGAAGCTGCAGTGGGGTGGGCCCTTGAGCACGGGATGACCCAGAACCCTATTTCTGCGTTACCATCGATGCGCGGTCAGCTGCGCGCCGCCACCCCGGAAGAGGCGCAGGCCTTTGGAGCTGAATCTGGTCTTGTATGGCGCACAGAGCTTGAAAAGAGCTACCACCACTGGGCTGGCTGGTTTGAGGGCTTTTCGCAGGCTTTTGTTGATATCAAGCTCATCAACAAAGCCATTCTTCTCGCCGGCCGCGAACGTCTGGATCAGCCCATGATGGTGGGTCACATGCAGGGTAAGTTAACAAGTTGTGCTGCTCAAATCACGCCTTGCGAGCGCATAGAACAGCGTATAATTCTTACATGTGTTTCTCGGAAATCTTCTTTCCAACATCATGCTATCAAAGGTAAATTCAAGCTTATTGTGTTTCCTGAGGTGCGCGTGGGTCATTTTGTGCACGAAGACGCACCCGTACGAACCGCACAGGAGCTCTTGGGATTCCTCAATCGCAGGGTGTCGCTCCCTGCGTTTCTACGAAAAGGCTAGGTCTTGACCAAGACAGATTCTTTACTCACACGCCCTGATACAAACGAAAATGCGTGTCCAGTTTTGTGTTCATCCAAGTGAATCGCTTCTTCATTGACCGAGGGAACTACTACTACTACTACATGCTGTGGTACATGCTGTGGTACATGCTGCGGTGCTCGTCTCTCTCCTGTGCAAAGTGCAATACTTTGACCTCGCGAAGCACGACTTGCTGACGGGCCTCAATCTTTTGCAACTGAATCCCGATTTTGGTGTTCATGACATTGACTTCCTCGCGGAGACGCGCGAGCGCTGCTCGAAAGTTCTTGGTGCTGCTCGCATCGGAGAGTGCTTCGCTTCGTCGCTGGATTTCTACATCGAGTTCGTCTCGCTGGTCTTCCAGCTCAGCCATGCGCTCGGCAAGTTCGTTGACAACACGTCGTAGCGCATCGGTTCGAGATTGGATCGTCCGTGCGTGTGCATTCAGCGCACTTTGCGTTTCGCGTTCAAGCTCAAAGGCCCGCGCGATTCGCGTCTCACCGTGACGAATGTGTTCCAAGTCTTGCGCCCAGACAGCGGCCGCGCCCTCGAGCCGCTCGATAGCCCTGCTACATTCCTGGCCAAGTTTGGCCTTGTGCACAGACAGAATTTCCTGTCGGCCTCGCCACGTCCCCTTCAATTGAGCATGGCACATTTGACTCACGTGCTGCAACCTTTGTCCTACTTTTTCTTTTTCTAGCTCCCAGGCTTTCGCCGAGTCTTGCGACGGGTTATCAAGCTTCGGTAGCAGAATTGGCGCCCCAATCGCCCCCGAGGTGGCGCGCGCATGCCGTTGCAAGGATGAATCATCTTTGCCGAATATTCTGTCGCCATCATCACCATATTCCTCTTCTTCTTCTTCTTCTTCTTCTTCTTCTTCTTCTTCTCCGCTATGCTCGAAGTCCGCGATACTTGATGTGTCGTCCAGTTGCTCCTCATCGACCTCGAGCAATATTGGATCTGATCTGACAGAAGCATAATCTGGCATCCGAAGCTGCACCTTTTGAACGCGGAAGACTAAAGCCTCCGCAAGCACGCGGATTACTCGGCATACACCCAAACCAAATCCATGAACAAGCTGTGCTGGACTGATTCCTGCGACTTGGTCTTGGATGCTTGGGCCCAAGCGACTCATGACCGCTAGAAGCGACCGCGAGACATTCAGAGGCGGCGTCATAGCTTCATAAATCCAGTTCGACTTCATTCGACGCAACATCCACGAGCACAGCTTCATGCACGATGCAAACTGTGCATGCCTTTCGCCATCTCCACCTCCAATCATCGAGGGATCATGCGCAAAACGAACAGCAGGATGAAGGTCCCTTCCATCATACGCTGCTAAGGCAAGGAAATCAGCCGCCTTGTCGATTTCGAGGAGAGCGCACCCAGTAAGGGCCGGTCTGACCGCTGTATCACCGTCCGCAACTCTCTCTGTCTTTTTTCGTCCGTGCTCGTGTCTTTTTGATAGGTGCTTGTGCTCGGGCTGTTGCTGCCGCTTGGCGCTTTCGGGAGAATCTGAAGGCTGCAGGTGCGATGACTCGCTGCGAGGCTGACTTACATCCTTTTCTCGTTCGCCGAGAGCTCCCGGGACAGCGTGAACAGGCGATGGTTTCAAGGCTGTTCGTTGCGTTGCAATCGTTGGTGGGCGCATGTCAAGACTCGTTTGTATCGCCTCAGCGCGAAGACAGATTTCAGCCATGTCTGGCCGTCGTTCGGAATTTACCAAGAGCATGGCGTCAACGAGCGTGCCAAGCTCCTCGGAATAGTGACCCTCCAGCTCAAGAGCGGGGTAAGATCCATTTGAAATTTTGCGGAATAGCTCGGGCAATGCAATGCCTTCTTCCTTAAATGGAGAACGGAGCGCCGCAAGCTCGTACAGGATGCATCCAAGGCTCCAAACATCGGATTTCCAGTCGTATCCCTTTCCCCGCAATACTTCGGGCGACATATACAGAGGTGTACCCACCTTGGAGTGCGCCGTCAGCGTAGTGTCACTCAGAGCTCGGCCAAGGCCAAGGTCCCCTACCTTGACTGATCCATCTGTCATAAGAAAGACGTTGGCCGGCTTTAAATCACGGTGCATGATGCGTTTGGCGTGCATGTGCTCGATGGCGCTTGCAAGCTGAGTAAAGTATCTCCAAATAATGCGCTCCTGAAATCCTTTGTTCTTTTCCCGCGCCTTGCGGATTTGACGCTTCAAATCGCCGGCACTCGCCCACTCAAGAACGATGATGAGCTCGTCCTTATCAATGAAGGCATCGAGGCACTGAATAATATTCACGTGATCAAGTGCTCGAATCAAATCCACCTCCTCGAGACACTTGATGCGTGTCTTGCGACTCATATTCGAGAACACAGACACGCGCTTGAGCGCGCACATTTGGCCGCTTGACTTGCGCTCGGCGCGAAAGACTGTCGAAAATTTCCCTTTGCCAACCGCTCCAAAGACATTGTAATCAGTGAGGCACGTTGTACTGTTGCTGCTGACGGATTCGAGAAGTTCTTTGTCGCGCGCTCTTCTTCTCGTCTTACTCGTTTGGTCTTTGCGGCCCGAAGCGAGGGCTGTTGCCGTGGCGGTCGTCGCTGTCAAGGTCGTCATCGGTGTTGTCGTGGTAGTGTTGCCAACGCTGGCTGCCTCATGGGCATCCTCATCACTCGCTACGTCTGCGTCGGTTGCTCCTGCAACAACTCCAGCACCAGCACGCGCTGTCGCTGAAGAGCTCTTGGACGTCAAGCTGTCTCTGGAGCAGGCTACTTTCCCCTCATCGCGGCCTTTCCGCCTTTCATTTAATGTTGTCGACGATGGTCGCTCCGAGCTGCCCATTCTGTACTCCGCGCTTCAGGGCGCCCGGGGTCCCTCGTGCGCGCTCTTGGGCATGCCAGCGCGAGGTCTTCTCTCCCCTCGAGCGACGACCGATTGCTGGCTGGTGCACTGCGAGCCCTCGATTTTCCAGCTGCGCGCGCGCTGCGCGCTGCGCTTTTTCTTCTCGCAGAACGAGCGAACAAACAAACAAATGAACGAGCAAGCCCCCTTCGGGCGCGCAGTTGCAGGAGGCTTTTCTTCGCGGTATGGAGGGGAGTTCGTTCGTTTCCCGCCCCGGTTTTCCGGTTTTCGCTGCCTGCTTCTTTCCGTCTGCGTTTGCTCCCAGTCGCGCGCGTCCGCCTTCCTGGGCGTGCGGTCCCGAAAGGGAGGCAGAGGGACGGGCCCAGCCAATGGAGCTGCGCGGAAAGTGCGGGCGCCTGGGACAGCCTGCCCGCCTGACTGCCTCTACCTGCCTGGCCGGGCTGCTGTGCCATTAAAGTGGGCTTTCTGGCCCGAGAAATCTGTCATCGACGTGAACTTTTGGGAACTTCAACAAAACGTAACGGTAATGTCACACAGGCGCTCTCAGATTGTCAGCGGGTCGGATCAAGGCCGCACAAGATGAGTTGACTGTTAGTCGCGCTGGAGCGCCGCACCATGATGAAGGCAATGGGCCTCGGCCCCGTCGTAGCCGCCTCCGAAGAGGCGAGGCTGAGCGAAGGTCACGCGCACGCGCAAAAGGAGGAGAGGGCAAGAAAGGGCGCGGCGCGAACGTCACTTTGGCGCCAAGCCGAGACAGAACCAAAGAGGAAAGGCGACCTGCTCGCCGACCGGGATGGGGGCCTCGTCGCGCGTCGCGCCAAGCGAAGGAGCGGAGACACACAAGGATGGACCCATGGGGAATGCTGTGTTTGATAGCTTTACAGATGCACAGCGGCGGAGATATCTAAAACTCGTACGATTGCGATATGTCGATCACACGCGAGAAGCCGTATTTCCAACACCAGCGCGAATGGCACATGAACTCATCATGGAGAGTAGCATCCTCCTCCGACAAAAGCTGGCAATGCAGCTGCTCCTTGTATGTGCTATTGCGGCCGCGCGTCTCGGCTTTGTATCTTCATGCGGAGTCGCCTGGGCCTTTGGCAGCGGATGTTTGCTCGTCGCTGCGAGTACTATGATTGGATTCTACGGCTGGTATCGCGTGCCTCGGGATGTACTTCACGACCTCGACGGACTCGAAACGCCAGGCCAGCGAATTCTCGAGTTCTTTTTTCATGCCACCTGGGTTAGCATGACCCTCTTTGTGCTTCCAACCGCGACTGTTTTGCTCTCGAGCAACGTTAAGTCTGCCTGCCCGGAGGCGACGGGTCTTGCGCTTGCGCAAGCTGGCGCCTATCTCTCTTTTGTCATGATCCTCGCTGCGGGTTTTAGCATGTTTTACAGTCTTCGTATCGTCACCAAATACATGATCTTGCAATCCATGCAAGAGCTTTGCAGTCTGTGGACGCTATTGGGGGCTGTGCTCATCCTTACAGCGTCGCTCATGATGCAAAATCGAGTTGCTTTTCTATCAGCATCGGTGGACATTTCCAAAGATCCTTCTGTCTGGGTGGGCATCGCGGTCGCATGGAGTGTAATCGAAATTCCGATTGCGATTTACGGTTTCGCAGCGGGCTGGGTCGAGGGAAGACACATGCTTCGCATACATGGCGCCCTCTCTCTCGGCATGATACTTGTTGCCTTGATCTTTTTCATCAAGCTGCTTGACAACACTTTTGGCGCAGATATCGCAAGCACCGATGCAGAATGCGCCAGCGTCCTTAAACTCATGGGCAAGGAATGGTTTGAAGACTTTTTCGGGTGCGCCAAATACCTTCCGACCGGGGACACCGACGAACTAAATCCACCTATCTGCGAGCGGCTTGCGATCTACCCAGCACCATCCAAGATTCATACCACGCTCACCTGGGAGACGATCGTCTTGAATGGAACCGAAGCAGAAGCATGTCTGATTGGGTGTGTGGATGCCAACTGTTGCACGAAGGTCACTGCTGCAATCTACACGCTCAAAACTATGATTTCTGGTGGAGGAGTCTGGTTTCTTGTAGTCATGATTATTGGGTTCGCCGCAACATTGGACTTGTACAACGAAATCGCAGATGATGGAAAAGTTCTGCGTCATAATCGACGCGGTAGAATTGCCATCACCATGGGCGTACTCGTGTGCGTCGCTCTCGGGGTTGGCTTGGGAACCAAATTAGGCGGTAATTTTTCTATTATGCAAGATTCTAGCCGCGCCGAAGCTTGCAACTATGTCCTCGATGCGAATGACACCATCGATCCCAATAGCACCTTTTCGTCATGCAGCAACGGCATTATCGACGGGGACGAACTCGAGGTCGACTGCGGCGGCGACCAGTGCCTCGCCTGCGAAACAGACCGCGAGATCCTGTTTTCCCCGACGTCTTCTCCGTCAGCGACACCGACAGGAGCATTTACAAACTCCCCGACGTCGACCCCCTTTGAGACCTTGACAGGGATGCCAACCGAGACACCGACAGCGGAACCAACAATACCGCCCACAGAGAGGCCAACCGGAACTCCTACGATGTCACCCACGCAGTCGCCTACGGTTCCCAAAGTCTCCGTGCGACTCGAGTGGAATCTAAGCTCCGCATGCGAGAACGCGTGCGACGCGCCAATCGATCTCGATCTTAAAGTTCGATTTGCTGTCGATGACAGCAAGATTTGCACAGTTTCGAGTTTTGTCGATGTGAACAGCGCTTGCGGAGGCGCGACGCACTCAGGCGATGCGACTTTGAGCAACGGCGTCACGGAGGAGATTATCGAAATGAATACCATCGCACAGACGCTATATGTATTCTATGTCGAAAATAGACAACTCGATCGGCCCATTGAATTAGCGGGTGCAGTCCTCAGCGCGTCTGTGGACGGGATATTGCAAGGTTCTTTCGGTTTGCCGTCACTGACAGCTTCTTCGTATGACTTGCTCGGATACACCGGAACTTGGTCAGAGATTAGCGAAACCCTCAATGACACAGGCACTCGAAATACGAAGTATGCGTTTTCTCGGATGCTGTGTTTTGACGGGTCTGCTAGCACACCGGCCTTCTTTGAGTGTCCGCAGTACTTTCTGTCAGGAATGGAACAGCGTGTGCATCAATGTACGCCCGGTGCCTCTTGCAATGGGTGTTCGCGAAAGGAATGGTTTTGGGATCTAGATGGCGACACCTTTGGCAACTCATCAAGCAGTGTGACGAGTTGTCAGCCCCCTGACGAGGACATGCAGCTTGTAAGTAACGCGGAGGATTGCGATGACACGGACCCAAATCTCGGTGGCGCAGAGGCCTGCGCCCTCGCTGCAAATCCGTATCAGCCGGGTTGGTACATAGATCCGCATGAGATGTCGTCCGTTGCGCGTTCGTGCGATGATGTCTGTGACACGTTTGAGCTGACCTGCCAAACGTCAGAAATGGCAACTATAGTCGACGAGCAAACCTGTCTTGAAAAGCTAAGTCTGGCCTACCAAAACTGGTGCAGTCCACAAGACCTCGAGTACTCTGGCTCAGGATTCGACGACCCTAGATTTGGAGGAGTGCTGCAAATGTCAGCACAAAATGGACGTGCGCATTGCGCTTGCACGGGTGGGGTCCTGGAAGGGCTCTATGGCGATTACAGCGAGTCCACTGAGACTTCACTTGGGTTTGATGTAGATGACGTCGCTCTGGAAGGAAGTGTTTTCATGGTTGAAGCACAACGCGACGAGGCATTTGAGGATCCCGGGGCAACGTGCAAAGATGGGAACGCGACCTTGGAAGTCAGTGGTGACTCGGTGGACCTTACCAGCTTAGGAACCTATGTCAAGACTTATTCTTGCTGCGTTAATGAAACCTGTGCGGAACGAAAAAGGTTTATCACGGTAGATGGTGAACAGGACTCGTGCGATGACTTTCTCCTAGAAGATATGGTCGTCACGGATCGGGCGACTGTTGGTGGTGGATGTCTCGTGTACAAGAAGCTCACCACGAGCATGAATAACGCACATTCTGGTTTTCCATTTCCTGACACCTTTGATTATGGATCCAAGAATGGCATCTATGCTGGAGCGTGCAGTAAGAAGCCCGACAGGACATACTATCGGCGCGTCTGCTATTGCGGATAATCTATCTTTCTTTCGGACTCACTTACAATCGATAAACGAGATTTTCGCGTCATTGTAATCATTCAGGGCGAACGACGAAAAAATGTATGTGTTTTGGTGTGAAGAAAGGTAACTTTACGCATGCATCCTTTCATTAGTATTGAACAATGGAAAGCGCCTCTATGATAAAGAAGCTTCCGAATTGTACTTGTCGTCCTTGCACCACCATCCTTGCGGCCGCGGTCCGCTTTTGTGGAAATCCTTGAGAAAACGGCTTGCCGCGGCATTGAAATTGGCGGCTCGTACACTGAGAATATGACGAGGTGGGTTCTGGCCGTCCCATTTATGGTCTCGATTTTTTTTGCATATTCGCGAAGCAAAGCGCTCCCGTCCGTTCAGACAGAGCCCGCAGCTTGTGCAAGCAAAGTATGACCGGTCATTAAGCTCCTGTGCGACTATCTCTCTCTGAAACGTGTGGGTCCAAAGAACAATTGCTAGACACCCATGTGCAGCTGCAATGGAAAGAGGATTCTTTCCGTCAAGGTTTTCCGTGTCAAGAGCTTGCGGACAATGCGAAGCAATTGCTCGATAGAGCTGAATGTCGCCTCGCGCCGCTGCAAGATGGGCCCCAGTGTTACCATGTTTGTCCACCTGATCCAAAACGTCTTGCGGCGAGATGGTCGATAACAGTGTATGAGCGGTGTCGCTTGTGTCCTCGCGCTGGCATGATTTCAAGAAGAAAAGATCTTCCTCGCTCTCATCGTCGTTGATACTGCTGCTATGATCGCCTTCGTCTTTGCCTTCTTCATCTTCGTCTGCGCTGGCAAATGCTTCATCAAAATTGGCCAGCGGATCACTCTCTAGCGAGTCATTCTTTGTCTCTTGTCCTTGACCTTTGCCTCGTTCCTGCGTGTCTGGGGCTAGAGCACCTTCTTCTCCTTCTTCTTCTTTGCGGGCCTGTTCTGCGTGCAGCACCCCTGGTTCGTCCATGATTGGGTTTGCTTTTCTCTCCTCTCCCTTATCCTGAAAAAAAGAAGGGATCTGTTTCGCTAAGCACACGCGCGCGCGCGCGAACTCCGTGACATGCGTGAGAGAAGGCGACCTCGGAGCGACTTTGCCTGAGTCGCCCGCCACAAAGCCTCGATGAGGTTTGCTTTGTGAAGATGACTCTCCGTGTCTTTCATGTCTGTGTCACTCCAACGGACGACAACGGACTTTCGCAATCCCAACTCCAACTTGAAAGCTTCTTTCGCGACCGCCGACAGCACCAAGCATTGATTCAACGCCGCTTGCGGCATCACTGGTGCTCCTTGCTCCCTTCTGCGCTTCGCCATCGCTGACGCAGAGCGCGCAGCGGCAACGGCGAACTCACGCACGGTCTTGGTTGGAGACGAGGGCTTGACCTGGCGCACAAACAGAGACGATGAGGCTAGCTTGCGTGGTGCTGGGACTGACCTTGGCCACGGCGCTTGCGGCGGCGCAGCCCGAGAGCGCGCAGCTGGGCCAGCGTCTGCAAGGATTTCAGGGACGAGAGCGTGTGCCGAAAACCACAGACCCTGCAAGTCTCGCGCGAATTCGTGAGGGCGCCGACCGTGGCAGCGTTGACGCGCAGTACATGTCTGGCATCCTGACACTTTACGGAACGAACGGAGTGCGCAGAGATGAGACAGAGGCATACAGGTGGTTCTCGATGGCCGCAGCCCAAGTAAGTTTTAACGCGACAACGTTTCACAGGACTAAAATGATACAGTCCAGGGCTTGGCACTTTTGCTTGGCTGACGTGGTGACCTCGCGCGTAAAAGATTGAAAAAGACTGACCTTGTTGCAGAACCACGTGCTTGCGATGACAAACTTGGGCCTCATGAGTTTACGCGGAATCGGCACGCAACCCAATCGAGAGACTGCAGCGCGCTGGTTCGAACGTGCAGGAAACTCTGGCGGTATAGACGCACAGTGGATGCTTGGACGCATGTATTTTGATGGGACCGTAGGTAGTAGACATGGACAACCCGATTTTCGAACCGCTGCGCGCTGGTTTGATATGGCCGCAAACGCACATAGCAGCGAAGGTCAGTTCAACGCAGGTATCGTTCACGAGTACGGTTTGGGCGTGCAACAGAATTACGCGCGCGCTTTCGCATTGTACACGGAAGCTGCGCGTCAAGGACATTTACAGGCTAGATATTATGCAGGTGTAATGCTCCTTTTCGGTCGTGGCATGAAACAAGACTTTCGGAGGGCGACGGCACTGATTCGCGAGTCTGCGCAAGGGGGGTTTGCACCAGCCATGCTACAGCTCGCCAAGCTCTATACTCATGGCCAGGGCGTCGAAAAGGACTATCGACTGGCTGAGGCGTGGTTTGGCAAGACTGCGCAAGCAGCGGCATCAACCGATCCTGGTTTACAAGAGGAAGCGGAGCGCTTCCAAAAGGAATTGCATGTGCTGCTGCGCAAAGCTGACGAGCGTATGCTTCAAGATGCAAGAAAAGTCGTCGCGAGCGGAAACGTGGACGGAGACCGGATCACCGAAAGAGGTTAAAGTTAAAGCTGTAAATAGGTTCCTCCTGGATGGATAAAGATGCGAGTTCTTTCGCTTCTTCTCTGTTTTTTTTTGTTTTTGTTTTCCCCTTTCTTTTCTCGTGTTGTCCTGAACATTTCGTCAAAAGTTTCTGTCATGTACAAGGTGGCGCTGCCACGTTCGATCTACGCCGGCAGCTCGATTGAACCCGCCCCCTAATATTTCTCTGTTGCTCTGATGCGCGGGTGGAAATTCTTTGGAGGATGCAAGCATCGACGACTGAAGCAAGTCATGCGCACCCGTGGGCCCAAGAAAATCCTGCGCGGTAATTGTAGACTCTTTGAGCTTGATTGGACTCCGTACTCCCCCTTGCGGAGAAGATAAGGCCTGAGAACGCACTTGGCGACGATGCTGACGAAGGTCCGTGACGCGTTGGGCCTGCTCTTTGTGCCAGGCGTCGGCCTCCCGTTGCCGACGCGCCTGCAAGGACCTTTTTGCATCCTTCATGCTCTGGACAGTCTTTGCCCGGGCCTCTTTTTCCACAGCTTGCAGAGCTTTATGGACCGATCGCTCGGCTTGCCACTTTGCATCTCTGCGCTCGCGAGATTGCCTGCGCAACTCCTCGGCCTGGTCTTGCGCAACCCATCGCCGATGTTGGTTGCGCGCGCGTTCCTGTCTGATTTCTTGGGCGCGGCGTCGCTGATACTCGCGCTCGGACTCGATGCGCAGCTTTCGAATAGTTGCGGGATCTGTGATCAACTGGTCGTCGACGTCGTCCATGTCTTCGCTCGCGGGGTTGTTTTGCGGAGCATCGAGTAGCAGGGCTCCGCTCTTTGAGCTATCAAAGCCTTGTGCATGCCCGTTACCTTGCGCAGTGAGATCCAGAGATGGGTCGTAATCTAGCTGATCCTCCAGCATCAAGTCTTCGGAAGGATCAATTTCACCCTCACTTCCTCCCCTGGATGGAGGCTGTTGCAGCATGTCTGCATCCTCTTGCAAGAGACCATGCGCAGTGAAGATATCAGAGAGCGATGTATTTTCGCCGCGCATTTCTGCGTATTTGTGCGTCGCAAGAACTTCAGTCGCAATAAATTCGCGGTGTCGTCTCTGAAGGGACTGAAAAGACTGACTTCTGTTCCGCTGAGAGCCTTGGTGAGTGCGAGGACGGCGTCTGCTGCCCACCTCGAAGTCCCTCAGATATTGCACTGTCTGAGGCCGCTCAACAACTGCAATCATGGGCGGTGGCTTGCACTTTTGATGCCACGAGAGTGTGCTTGCCGAGAACGACTCGCGAAGCATCTGCGATGCGCTTCGGGAGGCATCTTCAATCTGTTGGTCAGCATGCAATCCTGCACAAGGTTTGCTAACAGCGCTAAACGCGGTTCGCGCGTTGTATCGCGAGGATCTGCCGTCGAGAAAGTCTTCGGCAACAGGATGGTCCGTGACGAGCGCAAGTGCTCGCGTCTGCCTTGCGCGTACGGGCCTGCCACCCTCAGGCCGAGGTCTCCAAACAACTTGGTCTTCGCTGGACGCCACTCTGCTGAATATTGCTCGAGCTTTCTGGTTCAGGCGTGTCGGAGAGATGATCGAAGAGGCGTCCATTGCGTTCACTTTAATCGTGCTTGAGGTGGTAATTGGAGTTTGCGCGCGCGCGCGCGCGGTGTCTAGAGAAGTCCCGAATCGCGCTTGGACAAGAGTTCCAAGGTTCGCGCTTTTCCCTAGCTTTTGTCCAGGATGGATAGAGACAGACAAATGAGTCCACTCTGCGCGAGTTAAGAGAAAAAATTGGCGTCGTTGCCAGCGCGCACACTTTGCTCACCGCTGCGTTCTGCTTGCAGCTGCGGACTCTACGAACCTTTGCTGGTGCCAACACTGCGCAAGCACGGCGCTTGCATGCCCCAAAAACGAGACGTTGCTACTGCGCCGCCGGACAGCGGCTACGTCAGCAGAAGCTGCTGCCAATGGTGCTGCTGGTACTGCTGCTGTTAGTGACGGCTTGACAGTAAGCACTGCTCTATATTCGAGTCCGCGCCGCCTCGTCCAGGATGGACGGAACGGATATCGTGGGGACCCTTGAGGACCCCTTGGGGACACCACACACCCCTTTCCTATTCCTTCGCACACCTTTTGAATGATGATGTTCTATATGGAGGAGGGGGGAGGGGAGAACGAGAGAGATTAGAAGGTTCGGTCCTTGAAAGGTTACCTCGACGGGCGCGTTTCCAGCTTGTGAACGCCATGCAATCCCCTTTTATTAGTGGCCATGGTCGATGGACTTCTCTTGTTGCTGGACGGGGTCTTCCTGCAATTGGTCGTCCGTCGCACATGAAAAGTTCTGCTACGGTTCCGCGGAAAAGACAAGCCAGCTTTCGTGCATATGTGCAGAGCCCCAGTCCTCGACTCTTCGCATGCTCCGCCAAACACGATTCGCTTCCGCAAAAGCATGCCGAGCTGCTGCCCTTTCCAGGGTGAGTGGACGAACGACCCATCATAGATGGCCATCTCGGCTGCGACCCTTATTGGATCGCGACGCGACCTCCGCAGGGGCCGCCGATGGTGTCTGCGTTTCTCGGCCGCGCGCGCCCCTGGAAATCTCGAGCGGCTGGCGGGCGACAGCAGGTGGAAGCTGGAGGTGCTCCTGTCCCGCGTGCATCGAACATCGAAGGTTTCGTCCCGGCTTCGTCCCGGCCGGCTTGATGTACTACTGTAGAGGGATCCAGCGGGAGAAAGCAAATCCCGAACACGAATCTCGAGAAGCAGCGGCTTCTGCGCTGTGCTGTGCTGTATTGCGCTGTGCTGTGCTTTTTTGAGCTGTGCTTTGCTGCGCACGGTCGGCTTGCGCTTCGGCAGTGTCAACCTTGCAAAGCAGACAGACTTTGGGTGAAGAGGTCGCGAGCAGAAAAAAGAGGACGATGGACCAGCTGCGAACACTCTGGGAGGACGACCCCACCACGGTGCTGGCGTCCGCGGCCGCGCTCGGCGTAGGCCTCGTCGCATCGCTCGTGTTGTTCTCACGCAAGAAAGCAGCAGGTCCGAAGGATGGCGAGCTCCTGCCGGGCGAGGAGCGAGACGTTGTCTACTTTTATACCTTTGACCGCTGGGCCTATGGTGCGAACGCCTCGTCACCATGCTGCAAGCTGGAAACTTATTTACGCCTGGCCAAGGTTAACCACAAGGTCGTTACGACCTTGACGCCTCATCCACGGACCAAAAAGACTCCCTACATTCGCTACAATGGACACTCGGTCCCAGACTCGAACTTGATCATCGATTTCCTTGTGAACACGGCTGGCGCTAAAGATCTTGACGCGCATCTCTCAAAGCAGGAAAAGGCCACGCTGCTCGCGGTTCGTATCATGGCAGAGGAATCGCTCTACTTTGAGGTCATGCACGACCGCTGGATGGAAAATACGGATAAGTTTGTCGAAGCTGTCCACAACGAGAAAGCACCGCCTCTCGTTGTTCTTCGTTTCGTCTTTAAATATTTGATCGCGCCAAACATTGCCAAAGCCCTCAATGGACAGGGGACTGGTCGATTCACGGTGGAAGAGATCCACGAGCGCTCTGCAGCTGAGATCGACGCCTTCGCCAACATCCTTGGGGAAAAGGACTATTTTGGCGGATCAAAACCAAGCGTTGCAGATACGGCTGTCTTTGCAATTCTTTCGGGATGCCTGTACAACCCTTGGTCTGCGCAGCGTCCCATGATTGAAAAGTACTCCAACCTCGTCAAGTTCTGCGAGCGCATCAAGACAGAGGTCTACCCGGACTGGGATGACATTTGCACCGGCTTTTCTGCAAGAAAATAAGGAAGAAAAATTGTTCGAGGTCTTGAATCAAGTGCCCAAGTCACAATCAATGACAAACTAAAGTTTGAAGATGCATAAACAAAGTAAATTGCGGTCGTCCGGCCCGATGAGCAGACCAAAATCCGAGTCGCTTTGCTAGTTCGATCCCTTTGGGGATTATTTGTCTTCTGTAGCACGGCTCTCATTTGCTTCACGCAACACGATTGCGAATTGTACCCAAACCTTCAATGGAAACAGTGACAACGTCACCTGGTTCCATAAACAAGGGAGGATCACGCGTGAATCCCACGCCCTCCGGGGTTCCTGTCAGGATCACGGTGAAAGGCTCCAAAGTGGTGTCTTGCGAAATAAAAGAGATGAGCTCGGGGACGCCAAAGATGAGATCTGCTGTGCTTGAATCTTGAACGACCTTTTCCTGGACACCGGGGCGTGAGAGCGTTGTCTGAATGCGAAGACTTTGCCCTCCATCGGGCAGACTACCAACGGGCACAATGCCAGGACCGAGAGGCAAAAAGGTATCAAACGACTTGCTACGGCACCACTGACCACCGCCCTTTCGGCCCTGCCACCTTCGCGCCGAGACGTCGTGGGCAATGGTAAATCCAAGAACATGGTCCATCGCATTTTCGACTGAGATATCTTTGCCTCCCTTGCCAATGACTATAGCAAGCTCGCCTTCAAAGTCCATCTCGTGATTGCATACGGCAGGCGTCTTGATGTCGCCAAAGGGACCATTCAAAGAAGATGTCGCCTTCATAAACAAGGTGGGAAAGCGTGGGACCTCCATGTTGGTCTCCTCTGCATGCTTTCTATAATTGAGACCAGCCGCCCACACGCAAGGAACTTCGGCCGAGGTGAGAGCGGAGAGCGTAAAGTCGGCATTGTGCTCGATACGACCAGGCTCCTCTACGTAGACCCCTGGCTCCTTCCATTCCACGGCGCCAAAGTGCTGCTTTTCAAACTCGGCGCGCAAGTCCGCCGCCGACGCACTCATCGATGGCATGAGCAGGTCCGACTCAAGCACAGCCCACAAGCCTTGGCCTGTGCTACGTCTTGCCAGCCGGACAAGCGCGCCCTGCGGACACAGCAACATCGTCGCCAACACTATCGATCTCGCGCCTCGTCAGTCTCGCGCGCCTCGCAACTTGCGAACGCCGGCGAAAGATACAGATTTGATTTTAACAGTAAGTTCGGGCGAGTTCGTGACGCGCAAAAGTCGCGA